>JAWNPB010000148.1:77500-270000 GCA_035045355.1 Drosophila lacicola | reverse complement strand
GAGTCCAAATTTCGTTATCTTCCAATTTTATTGATTATCCCACACATTAATGAATAACTTTTACGAAATTCGGTAGAAAAAATACCAAAATGCGCTACAATTATTTGGAAAAGTTTTTACAATATTGTATGGGATTAGTTTAGCCTAGGTTACGATTAACCTAACCTTTTTTGGGTTAATCTGGCCTGAACGTGTAGTAGGAATTATGTTGAAATCGAAAGGAGAAGGACTGATAGTTTTTAGGCACAAGAAATTGCTAATTTTGCAAGTTATCCGAAATTAACTGTCTTTTATTTTTTTTTTCGTGACAATTAGTACTTGAAAGGCAATTAAATTGTTTGTCCCGGACTGATTAGTCAAAATATATATATTTTGAGAGATGAGAAGAAAAATTCGAACTTGTAACGTATAATCAAAATTTGGACTAAGCGCAGTATTTAAGAGTTTTTCATTTGCATTACATTGATTTTCAAGACTGAACTTTTGAAGTATCCTTAAAGAAGAAGAGAATTAAAGAAAATTGAACGGCATATTAATAATGATAAGCGTGCAATTTCGAAATAGTTGACAAACAGCGCGAATACTTACATACTTACATTTAAATAAAAGCTAAGTACACGCATACAAGCGCAAGTATGTGTATGGATGTGTATGTATTACTCACTTGCATCAGACTCAGCTCATACCTACATACATGTATGTGCAACATGTTGCTGTGAGTACTCGTCATTTAGATGCCGAATCAAGCGAATCAAGCCTCTAAATAGACTTAAATTTAGCCAGAAAATAGCTAAATGGCAGCACTGCTGCACATACATTCTCATACAGAAGTGTGCATTTTTATTTTTTATCCATTTTAACATTTCTAACATACATGCACACATACGTACATGTTTGCGAATGTTAAGTGACTCGCTAAGAAAATAAAAGGAAGTGTTTGTTTTTTTTTTGGCACAACGAAAAGTCTGAAAATCTTTTTTATTTATACATATACCCCACTATTATATTATATTACTATTAGATTTTTTTTTCGTATACCAAATTTGATTAAAGCGTGTCTTTAGACTTTATAAACTAAGAAATGCGATCTGAGCATATGCAATATTCGCAAAAAAAAAAAAAAAAAAAAAAAAACAGAAAAAAATTGATGTTTAAGAATTCGAATTCGATTGCGCAGCAATTTGAAGCTAGATTGTTGACTGATGGCTCAACACCATTATAGCCTTATCGAAAGATACTACTGATCTGATTATTCTGGAAAATGTCAAATGTCATAAGGATTAAAAGATTTAAATTGAATTTTTTTCTTAGCAAATGCGATACGCACACACACACACCCCAAATATAGACAGCCACAACTAAATAAAAATTACAAAAAAAAAAAAACAAAAATATAATTGTAAATACCTAAAATAGTTAAACAAATAACCCAAAACTAAATATGGAAGCAATGTTTATGCTACAAATAAAATAAATAGAGGTTTTATTTAAAAAAAAAGAAAACGAAAAAAAAAACAACAATATTTAAGGAAAAAACAGCTTACATCAAGTACATACATAGTAATTATGTACATACATATAATTATAATTGTGCACAATGCTCTTCACTTTAAATGTTGTTTGAAATATTATTAAAACCTAATAATACCGCATACTAAACCAAGCATAGCAGCAGCAAACCAGATACATTTTGAAATATTTGCATTATTTTTGATTATCATTCAGTGCAGCAGCAACCAGATTTACCAGCTTTATCCCATATAAAATATATATTCACACACAGTATTGAATTTGAGCTAAAATCCAAGCATAGCCAAAACCATAGCGCACCAAAATCAATTAAGCATAGTATCATATCGACAGTAACTCACTAACATTAACAGTAACAGTAATAGTAACAGTAACAGTAACAGTGACAGTAACAGTGACAGTACGGTAACAGTGACAGTGACAGTATCATATCGATTACTTGTCAACAGTAACTCACTAACATTAACAGTAACAGTAATAGCAACAGTAACAGTAACAGTAACAGTAACAGTGACAGTACGGTAACAGTACGGTAACAGTAACACTAACGGTAACATTTATAGTATGAGCAACAAACAATAGCGTGATGTTCTCTCTGTTTTAAAATCAATATGGGTATTTATGTTTCTGACCTAAATACTTACGAATAATGAAAACCGCTTTCCAAAGTCCTATTTAAATGAAAAACAAAACAAAACAACAACAATATAAGTACATACATATATTATTCAATGAAACATTAGCTCCAAGCCGCACTTCTACCATATTGCTTACAATAATATTCGAATTACAATATGAAACAAACAATAGTAACAGTAATAGTAACAGTAAACCGACATGGAAAATTAATAATATCATAATATCTGAGTATAAACATAATACATACAACTTACATAAAAATAGTAAAATCTAAGATTCCCAACCAAAATGGCATCGAGTGAGAAGCAATAAAAAAAATTTATGAATAATAATAATATTCTGTTCAGTTTTTGATATACTCATCAAATGAAATGTTACAAGATTTTAGAAAATATATTCTCTAAAATACACATTTTAGGATAATGTTTTTCCAACTTAACAAAAAATACATTTTGAGAGTATATCAAGTTTACGAGCAGAAAAACTTGGAATTTGTTGAAATTCACATTGATAATTTGTTAGTTTCGATAGAAATATCTCACATCGATTGCCAAGATTCAAAGAGCATATGCTTACATACTTATGTATCCACATAGTTGTATTTATAAAAATAAAGTAAACAATATCAATAATAACTATGAATCGATGATAATTTTTTTGAATAATGTTCACATTCGACTCACATAAAACTGACATCAAGAAGAACTCTTAAGTTTACATATTTAATGATTTTGTTTTTGTTTGGTTTTCTCTCCAACTTCTACGTGTATATATAAAATGGGGTTAACATGTTTAATCAATTGGAAATTAATATTATCAATATTGATTTCGAATATGGAATAATGCATAATGCATTTTATGTAAATGTCAAATAGACAAAACTTAAGCAAAACAAAAAAACTAAAACCAAAACCAAAATGAAAATGAATTCAACAAATCGTAAATCGAGCATAAAGTTTATAATGGTGAGGAAAATACACGAATCGAACACGAAGCATATATAATAATACAACAAATAGAAAATGAAAAATATTTTCATAAATAAAACAACAACAAACGATGTGTTATTATTTAAATAAAACTAAACTGTATATAAATGAAGATGCGATGCGTGCTTAGAATTGCTTTTAATTACATTTACATTTCTGCTCAGCTCTGCTGCTATTTTTTTTTTTTTGGAAAACGGGCTCAAAAAAAACGGAGGATCTCTTAAGACTCAACTCAACAACTCTCCGCTTGGTTTGAATATGTATGCAACTTGTCGAGTACTCGCACACATCAAACTTGTTTGACAAACGGAGCTGTTCGCAGCTGTTCGAAGCTGTTCGAAGCTGTTCGATCAGGTTTTGTGTTGTGCCAAAGCGATATATACTTATTATATATATATTGTGAATCGAACTTGATTTGGAATTTGCCAAATCGAGTGCATCTTTTGCCCAACTTTAGTTCTTACCTACGTCTGCGTCCCCTTTATCCAAGCTGTTCCATTGTGTGTGTGTGTGTGTGTGTTTAAAGTGAGTTAAACTGGAGACGGATTAAGAAGTGCATATGTATGTGCGTGCTCACATACATAGACATACGTAGAATGTTTGTCATTTATACATACAAAAATCAACAACTGTGTTGTGACTGTGATCCAATACAAAAAAAAAAAAAAAAAAAAAAAAAAAAAAAAAACACAAATCCATCCCATACATACTTTGATAGTTTTTTGATAAAATCGCCATAAAAGAAAAACAAACAAAATTGGCCAGAACAAAAAGAAAGTCTGAAATTAAGAAACATTTTCGATTTATAGCGATTTTTATTTTGAGTGCAGTTGTGTTAACGAATCAGCAGGGCACACACATCAAATCGTACGAGTATATATATCTATATATATATCTATATATCTTAAATGCACTAACCCGTCGCTATCTTTGTATCTGTATCTGTTCTCTGTTCTCTGTGTGTCTTCCTTCCATCTATGTTTGTGTCCACAGAGTTGTCTTGGTGAAAATGGGAATGGGAATGGTGTGTGCGGAGCCTAATCCTAATCCATGCACTAAAAAAACAAATCTAAAAAAATTAGATCATTTAAGTTATTAAATAATAACTATACAATATACCCTTAACTCCGGTTGGTAGAGATCAGAAGGCACTGATCGATTCCAGCGCAAAATAAACCAAAAAAAAAAAAAAAAAAAAAATTAGATGGTCTGAAGCGCGTCCCTTTGGCTCCAATTAATCTTGCTCCATTTCGAAACTTCATTCATTTTTGCCACATACATATACCACATACATATACACATACACATACATATATATACGCACCAATACGCCCATTGTGACCCATTATGCCACGCCCACACTCAGAGCGCAATTTGACGCCCTAATCATCTGTTTTGAGTTACACTGACAATTTTTTTTGTTCAAACTTATTATTTAAATTTTGTTATCTGTGTTATCTGTGTTATCCATTTGTTGCAGCTTATTTATATATGTATAACATAATTTTAAACTAAATTCAAATATGTTTTGTGCAATTCAAGCCATTCAAAGGAAATTGATTCTTATTTTACAGAAAAAAAAAAAAAAAAAAAAAAAAAAAAAAAATTAAATATACATATATAGCTATACACATGCAGTTCAAATACATATATACATATGTGTATATGTGTGTGTGTAGCTATATCATTCACAATCATATACACTTTCACACACACACACATGAGCCTATATCTTAATCGTTAATAGGTTTAAGCCAAAATCCAAATAAACTAAAAGCAAACTAAATGAAACGCAAATGAAATATCAAGCAAATACCAATATCTAAATATATCAATATATCAATATCAATATATCAACCATGAAACTGCAACTCAAACCAATTTACAGGAAATTCACCCAAGAAACTGTTCTCATGCCAGCTGTGCGGCAAGCTTCTCTGCTCGAAAGCATCGCTAAAGCGACACATTGCCGATAAACATGCCGTACGCCAAGAGGAATACCGTTGTGCCATCTGCGAGCGGGTATATTGTTCGCGCAATTCGCTAATGACGCACATTTATACCTATCACAAGTCGCGGCCCGGCGAAATGGAAATGAAAGATATCAAGCTATATAATCAATTCAATTCGTCAATTTGAGATCAAATCAAATCTCAGCAGTATAAAAAAACCAATTACCATAACAATAGCATAAATATTGATGAGCTAGTGTTAGATTACACGCCAGTGTTGCATAACGAACAATATTCAGCACTTTTCACATTATACGACTACTATTTGCATCAGCGCAAGACGACGACTAACTACGCTAACAATATATAGAACAAGCTAACTAGACAACTACGACTCGAAACTGAAACTTAAACCTAAACTTAAAGCAATGCCATTCTGTAGTGATACAAAACTTTACAAAAAAAAATCGAGCAAAAAAAATCATTATGATTTACATACATTTACTATATACAAGAAAACAAAAAGACATTAGTCTGTAAGTTATTAAATAGTGACACTTTAGAATTCCTTATACTTGGTAGATATTAGAAGTTAAATCCAACTGAACTTGAGCTGACATCTAACGAACGATCTAATATAATCTATGGACCATTTACACACATACTTATACATAAGTACATATACATATATACATTATTTACTGTATATGTTGTATATGCAACTGTTTATACTCTGTGGCCTTCTTTATACCTCATACAACGTACTTGTAGTCAATTTTAAAAGTTAACCGTTTTTTTTTTTAATATGCAATATATGCATATAATTTTTGGTATTTTTCTTGAATACACAAGTTGCCTTTCTCTCTTCTCTAATTGACTTATATTGACTATACGCAACATACATTCGCTCAAATTTTAGATATACAAATATAAATAAATAAATTAAATATAAATACAAATAAATCAATTGCCATTCGCCGGCCAACTTGTGCTTAGTGTTGTAAATGTTGCGCGCCGCGAAACGACTAACAACAGCAACAAGCAGCACATAATATACACAGGCAACAAACACGCCCCCCCAAAAAAATTTACCCAAAATGGAGAGATCCGAGCTGAGCTGAGCTGAGCTGAGCTGAACCCAAAACACGTCACAGCTACAACTATAAATCGGTACAACTCAGTATCCCGCTAACCGGGTACCCAAACGGTATATGCCCGCTTCTACCCGTTAGTCAGTCAGCTAAAGGTTAGCCCAACATCTTAAACTACATTGGTAGCAAAAAAAAAAAAAAACGAATATATTTAAAAAATAAAAACAAAAAAAAAAAAAGAGAAGATACGTAGTTAGTACATATACAACATGCTATGTCTGTCATGAGCTCGCCTCTATGCAAAACCGTTTCTCTATCTCTCTCCATTCCCCGCTCTAACACACCACACACTCTCGCTCTCTCTCCCTCTCTCTTAAACTTTAACTATAACTTCACAGTCTCCACAGTCTCCACAGTCTCCACAGTCTGTAAAAAGTCTCCCTCTCTCTTCCTATTTAACTCTCACTCTCACTCTACACACACAACATTTACCCTAATATCTCTCTCTCTCTCGCTCTCTCTCTGTCAGTTGAAATAGTCCAAACTGTTAAAAATGCATATGTAGAGAAGATGCATCGAACTATTTAAGTTCGACTATGGCTATGTTACCGGTACTGTAAAAAGTATTCGTACACTTAGTTTACGCCTCAATATATGCAGCTTGTTGGCAAACACTTTGATACTACATCTAGCTCTGACTCTCTCTCGCTCTCTCTCTCTATCTTTCTCTCTCTCTCTCTGCTCCTGCTGTAGCAATACATAGATATAATTCATGTATAAAGAACACATATTGGCCCTGTAAAGTAAACCACATCTAGGAGGTATCTCTATACTACTCACGCACTATCTAAATAGAACTACACTTCCTTCACATCTGTATTGCCTAACTGATCGATATTCAGATCTTTCGCGTATATACAGAGGCTTGTTTCTGGTGGCTCATTAAATGGTTCCAATATATACAACTCCATCTCTCTCTCTCTCGCTCTCTATTTCTCTCGCTCTCTCTCTCTCTCTCTATATATATAAACAATAACAATAGCTTATGTAAAAAAAAAAACACAAAAGTAGTTATTTCTAATACTTACGTAGCGAGCACAAAAATAACGAGTCTTCTTCAAAGAGATTCTCAGATACTTTCCGCTGAACTCGCTTATGAGTTTGTATATACATACATACATATGTACATTTAATTCACAATTGACACTAACATTTGTAAAGCTTAAATACCATCTGCATCGTTTTAATGCAACTACTAAATAATTGGCTAGGCGACAAAACATACATATAAAACATTCATTTCTAGCTAATACTGAATCTTTACAGTTGAAAGCAGTCGAATGCCTCTCAATTAATTATCACCTCTCTCTCTCTCTCCACTCTATACTCTCCAATACTGCTTACTGCTGTGTGTAAGTACCCGCCGTTACTCGGTCACCCCCCCCCCCTCTCTCTCTCTCTCTCTCTCCACTCTTTCGCAAGTATCTCTCCGCGTTGTTAAAACTCCGTGTCGTAGGTGCGTCCTGCGTTCTCTCTTGACAGTTCTCTCTCAACGTTGATCTTTCCACTGCGTTTTAGTTCTAGTATTGTTGTATTTCTTCTCTCTCTCTCTCTCTCTCTCGCTCTCTCCCGCTCTCCCTCTTTCTCTCTTTGTCTGTCTGTATCTCTCTGTGCTCTCATCGCCTCCAGCTTTGAGTCAACTGTACCATATAATAATCAAAATAAATAAACATAACAGTAAATAAAAAAAAAAAAGAGGCGAAAGCATAAAGAGTTATATATATATAACCAATTACTTAAGTGCTTGTATACTTCATTTTTCTTTTTGGTAAGTTTGCGTCATTAAACTAAGATATCAAATCTTGTGCTTATAAATACTACTACAACATCAATATGGAAACTAGTTTCTGGTTGATTCAAATCAGGCCATCATGCTGCTTAGCTTAGCTAGCAGTTTCTACAAAATTAAATTCTTCCTCAGTCCGTTTTTTTTTATCACTAATCTTTTTTTATTTTATACTACATAAGTATGAATCGAGCAGCTGACTTTTTCAGTTGTTAGTTCATTACTTTAACATTACACATTACACATGATTTCCGCTTTAATTTCGTTTCCGAACTCGCAACGACACATTCAAAAAATAAAACATTTAAAGTTACGTTCCATTGCTTTCCTTTGAGATTCTTGATAACTTGCTTTTTTTGCTTTTGCTTAAGGACCACTTTGCTACCAACCTAATTATTAACATCTAAGCATGAGCATTCGAGTGTCAACCTATCGAGATAAAAATATCGATACTCTCGATACATTCATCGATATTTTGACATCTCTAATGTGCAGTGTAGACATTCATTCGCATGATGTAACCTGTAAATACATAATTGTGCATATGCTTTTGTAGAGTATCTGTTTTTTTTGTTTGCATGTTTGTAATTACCGTAATTAGCTATGTACATACATATATCATTTGTAACTAGCCTGATTCATCATTAGTCACATACTATGTACAGTTTCGTATTAGCGAACAATTGGAAAATATATAAAGATTGAAATGCTGTTGGACCAGGCCAGTGTCGCCATCATGCATGCATGCATTCTTATACCCTGTAAATTCTACCAGCTTTCTACATATGTATTTTGACACTGGCCCCAGCCTAGCAATGTGTTCTCACTTAATGTTATGTATGTAAATTTCGAAACAATCGGTTTTTAGAAAAAAAAAAGTCAATGCTAGGAAAAACTTACTAACTGTTGAAAGTTCTATCGAACAATTGAAAAATTCAGTTTTTCCTATGCATATTTTCTCAAAAAATAAATAAAACGTTTTCGGTTTTTGAGTATGTAAAAAACATTATTTCTATATAAATAGCAACCTATATAACGCTTTCCCCTACCTCCTCAATTTAGGCAATAAAATGAGAAAATTTAAAGAAAACAAACACAATTATATTTTGAACATTTCCTATCCCTATGTAAAAACATATACATATATTTTTTAAAAATCCAACTCGAACTTTCAACTTTTAACTTTGCACTTTTAGTTTAATTTTCTCAAACAACAAACGCAACAAATAAGCTATGTATTTCGCAAAAAATAAATAAAATACTCATAAATGAAATGCAAATGCTATTTACACGCCTCGACTAATATATATTATTTCTCCCCCTTCCTATGAAGGAGCGCTGAATATAAAACGCTCCGCAGCTACCTCGCCAACCAGTTCTACCTCATCGCCGCCGTCGCCGCCCACCGCGCTGACATCGCCGACCTACTCGCTGAATGGCAGCTTGGCCGCCGCCGTTGTCTACCACCTGCAGAACTCACCACCGCGCCCAGGCAGCGTTGCCAGCAGCAGCAGCAGCAGCAACAACAATGCGCCATCTAGCGGCAATGCCAGCAGCAATGGGATCAGCCCGGCAGCCAACCAATCGCAGGCCACATCTCCGCAGTCTGGCAACGGTAACGGTAACGGAAATGTCGGTGTTGTGGCGCTGCCGCTGCGCATGCCGCCACCGACGAGTGGTGGGATCAACGAGCCGCAGGAGTGCCCCTATTGCCGGCGCACATTCTCCTGCTACTATTCGCTGAAGCGACACTTTCAGGACAAGCACGAGCAGTCCGATACGCTATATGTGTGCGAGTTTTGCCACCGAAGATACCGCACCAAGAACTCGCTGACAACGCACAAGAGTCTGCAGCATCGCGGCTCGAGCGGCATGCTCAAGCGGCTGCTGAAGACGTCCGCCATTAAGCACGGCCTGGTCGGGCATCATGCCCATCCGCATCCGCATCCGCATCCGCACCATCATCAGCTGTCGCATTCGCGCTCGAGTCTATTCGACTTCAAAAGCGAGCTGGGCCAGCCACCACCAGGCATACAATAGGATTTACATTGGAATGCTATTTTTTAGAGAATTTCCATCGTCAGAGAGAGAGACCAGCTACAAATACTTTGCCCATAATTAATTTTTACTCTCGTTGTGACCTCCGCAGTCAACGTGCTCACAATTAGTTATTAGGTTTTTTTTTCTTAATTTAATTTGTAATTTTGTTTGGGTTATTGTATGTTAAAATTAATTGTGTGCTGCTCTCCAACTACTTCAAGTAGTTGAAGCATCGATGACATCGTTGCTTCATGTGCAATACCTCAACTCACCACACCTCAACTCACCTCAACAAACAAACAAAAATATTGTGTAAATAAGCGGTCTGTAGTTTTAAATATCAACTTATATAATCATTTGAGAGCACAATTTTTTTAGAATTTACATTAAGTTACGTTTTCACAACAACAACAACAACAACAACAACAAAAAGGGAAAGAGAGTGAAGGACTAAAACCAAGCTGAGGGCCAGGCAAGCTAACGGGCGGGGGGAAGGGGGGGGTACAGCAGCATTTGGCAGCGTGAGCGAACAGATAATGTTAAATGTTAATGTTAATGTTAAATGCGCAACATTTATATAACGGCACATTGCGAGCACAAATTGCGCTCAAGCCACGCCCCCTTATACTGTACTCTCTCCTTTTTTTTAATGCCCAGCCTGCCTGTCATTGCATTGGAAATTTTCTTGTTGTTTTTTTTATTTTTTTTTTTTTTTTTAGCTTTAATTTAGTTGTATATCGATAGTTTCTCAAAAAAAAATTCTCTAAAAAGTCATATTCCAGAAAAAAACCAAGAACAACCATATGGCGTCAAGCTGCAAATACGTGCATTTTTTTTTTTGATATACATCTATATACATCTATATATATAAAGTTATTTCAAACCAGTTAAAGTTAAGCACAAAAAAATATAAACGTATTAAAATTAAATTAATATAACTAACACAGGAAATGTTATAAGAAGGAAAAGTAGAGCGAAACGAAAAAAATGATGTAACAAACAAACAAACACACACACAAAAAGTAAAACGTTATCAGGGATAAAATATCAAGTATCTAGTCGTAAGTATTTTTTTTTTTACATAAATACATATATAGCATATAAGACGAATAAAAGATCAGAATTGGAGAAAGCAAACAATTTTCAAACGCGATATGTGCATATTTCTAAACAAAAGAACAGATTTCCAACATACTTATGCAACATGCAACATGCAACAAAAACAACAACAACAACAACACAAAAACCGCAAAGTAACTCAGTGATTTTCTACCAGTGAAGTACAAATATTCAGAAATTTAAATAAACAACAACAAAAAAAAAAAAATAGTTTGTTGCAAAAAAAAGTAACTTTTGTTGAAAGAGAACAAACAAAGAATTTAACACTTGTACTTTGGCGGCAACAACATTTATATTGTATGTTTATAGTATATTTATCAACATTTTACATTTTACAACATTTAACTATGAAAACATATTTTTTCGAAAATGGACACGAACACAACAAAATTGCGGCACAAAAATGTATAAGAACTGCCCAAATACAAAAAAAAAAAAAAATATGAAAAATGAAAAATGAAAAACTGTACAAAAAATTGAAAATTGTCCAACTGTTATTTGCACACATATCCGTTAACTGTCTCAGGAAAAATTCTAACATGAATAAAATTTTAAGCTCAAAACATAACATTAGGGAACCTAGTTCTACATATACATACAACAATTATATATGTATATGTATTATAAAAAAGAAAAAAAAAAACAAAAAAAAAACAACAGCAAATTTATGAACAGAACAACTTTCAAATGTATGGGAGATATATTTATGTAAAGGCAAAATTTGAGAACTTCATAGAACGGATATTTTCGGAGAAATGCGAGAAATGTGTCAGTGCTGGTTCCCCGCTGGCCAATAGTGAAAAGTATTCATTGAAATTATCAATCCTTGTAGAAAATTAGCCAGGGTATTTTGAACAATTTTGCACTCAATCGACCTCTCCTCAAAAAAGTAGCTGAAAGTAATACAACAACAGAAAATAGCTGAGAAATTAATTGAGAAAAGTAGCCCAAAAAAGCTTATTCAATTTTCGGCTCGAAAATATCCGAATTTAGCCGCATCAGCGTTCAAATAAATATTCCCTCCAATGATGTACAACTGATGTAACGTACATTTGCATACATTTTTGCCAAAACAATTTAAGCAACAACAAATATTCTACCTCTGGTGTGAGCGGTTTTTTAGTTTTAAATAATTTATTGAATTCAAAAACAAATGGAACAGCAAATTCAAATCATTTTTTTAGCCCCTAACTCAAGAATACGCATATTCAGATATTTATCGCTTAAGTACATATATATCTCTCTCTCTCTCTCCTTCTTTCTTGATCACTTTCTCCCTCTCTCTCTTAATATTTGTTAATTATTGTTTTTAAACAAATTGATTTAACTTGTTTTTAAGATTTTGCAATACAACAAATTAACATATATTTCTCTATCCTTTTTTTTTTTCTTTACTCGTAAATATATTTTTAGCTGCGATTTCTAGAACTTTCAGAAATACAAAAAAAAAAAACAAAACGAAAAATAATGCAAATGAAAAAACAAACTGTGATTTACAAAAAAAAAAAAAACATCTTGATGTGAAAAGTAAAAAGTGAACATTTTTGTTTTCTTTGTACAAAATTCATAATTTTTGGATATTTATTTTTATTTAACTAATTTTATTTTAGTAATTTACAAGCGCAAAATTATTGTTTAGGTATACAATGTGAACTGTGAACTGCAAAGAAGCAAACTTTTGTATTATTTTTTGTGAAATTTTTATCTCTACATTTTTTTGTGTATTCAATAAAATACTTGAATAAATTGCTGATACTATTTTTTTAACTCGTTCAAAATTATAATTCTATCACACAGTAGCTTATACAATTATTGAAAACATACATATACATATAATAAATAGTTTATTCATTTTTAATTTTTAATTTATAATTTTTATTCTTGATTATAATTTTGTGCTATATTGAACCGCTCAAGGACATAATAGAACTTTAGCAGGCACTCAACACTCGGTTTCCGATCAGAAACCAACCCAGGCCACATACATATACACATACATATACTATATACTTTATACAGCAGGGACCCAGCACACAATTTGTAGGTTATGTAGAGCTAAGACACAAGGCCATCGGATGGACAAGTCATTCAAACATTATATAATATTTACCAAAATTGATGTAGTTAATAGCTTCAACCTAATATGTAAGTTAACGAACACATACATTTACCTTTGCAATGTATTTGACGCGTTTATTGCCCCAACCTACAGTATGAGGACTTGAATACTTTGCCAAACGAACGTTAGAAGCAAAAAGTCTCCGACTTCCAAAAAAGGGAGTCCCCCAAAAAAAAAAAAAAAACGAGAGCCTACATTTGAATTTTATTTGAAACAACCAAAAAACACGACACTAAAACAATTGTTGAAAATGCAACGCATATCAAAAAAAATAAATAAATAAAATTAAAAAAAAAAAAAAAACGAGAAAACAAATAATAATAAAAGATTATTTATTCACACATGAGACAACTTTTAGATAATTGAAAATTATTAGTCAAAATTCTATATATATATATTATTAAAAAAAAAAAAAAAACAAAAACCAAAATATTTTGAAACTATGCTGTTCATTGATTTAAATTTAACTTTTCGGTATTTAAAAACAAAAATCTGTGATTAACTACAAAATTTAAAGATTAAAAAATTAATGTTTAATAGCGACAACCAGAATTAACGACTTTAAATCAAATCAGTCACGAACTTCTTTTAATTTTTGCAAAATTATAAAGAACACGATTTATGCTGTTAAATGTTTTTTATTATGCAGTTGCATTTTTCAAGACTTTTGGCTTAATTACAAATTATATATATTTTTATTTTTTTCATAATCCTCACATTTCAGCGCATGTCCCGCAATATATTTTACTGCAAAATAGTTTTAAAGGCAAATACATAAATATATATATATAAACATATATATTTTTTTTTTTTAGATTTTACTAGAATAATTTAACTGTATCTTCGAACACTTTAAAAGTCCGAATTTATAGATGAAACACACAAAAAAAAAAATACAAATAAAAATGCATAATTCAAACAATTAACAAATAAATTGCACTCACACACAGACAACAATTTATTGCGCATAATATTAATTGTAAATTTTTTATTATCAATCTATGAATGTAATTGAGAAAAGCGAAGAAAGCCAATAAAATCTCTGCATTGCTGGCTGAGAGATTGAAGTAAGGCCCAAGTCGAAGTCGAAATTAAAACTCGATAAGTATGAGTACATATATATCTAAATATGTGTTGATATAAAGACGATAAAAAAGGAATTATGTATGTTGGAAGTATACTAATCTCATATGAATTATTTAAAAAACAAATCGAAATCGGCAACAAAAGCGCTAAATTGAATATACATATACCTTCACATATATGTATATTTATATATATAAATATATATTATAATATTATATATATGTATGTATATATATTTATATATATATATAATAATATTACATACTACAATTACATGTATACAGAGAAAAACACAAATTATAAATAAAAGTTCAAAAAATCTCAGAAGTCTATAAGTGTTTTACTGTCTGCGAAAAACTTTCCACTTTTTTTACACCCATCGATTTTTAAAATGTTTTCAAATGCCAATTGATAGTAGCAATCCCTACGAATTCAAAAAGGTATAAAATTTCAAAATCGGACAGCATTTACCCGAGATATTCAATGAAAATCATCAAAAAAGTTTCGATTTTCGAACCGACCCCGAATTAGATTAGATTTTTATTTTTTTGATGCCAATCGATAGTACTGATCCTTACGAGTCCAAAATGGTATAAAATTCCAAAATTGGACATTATTTGGCCGAGATATTCAAAAAAATCATCAAAAAAGGTTGACTTTACAAACGAATCGAATTTTATATATATTGGGGTCAGTTCTTTGTTCTTTGTTCATGATTTGTGTATTAAAAACTGTAATATCTGGTCCCTATTTATTGCACAATATTAAATTCAATTCATCCATTTGAAAGTTTTCTGACTATTTACCTAGGAACACTTTTTTTAAAAAACCCGCCAAAACATATCTGTTATTAATTACAGAGACTTTCATAATTAATCACCGAGCTCTGTTAACAGGCATTTAAAATGTATCCCTTCGCTTGATCATAAATAAATGTATGTGTCGCGGTAGTTTGCGAACAGCTGATAATTTATCGATATCTGCTGTTAATCTTGATAGCACACCAGAGAACTCAAAGATATTGCCGCTATTGAAATGCAAATCTCAATGGAGTTGAAAACTGCGAAAAGTCTTAAGGACGAGAAATCTCTGACGATTACAACTTTTAATTTTATATATATTGGGGTCAGTTCTTTGTTCTTTGTTCATGATTTGTGTATTAAAAACTGTAATATCTGGTCCCTATTTATTGCACAATATTAAATTCAATTCATCCATTTGAAAGTTTTCTGACTATTTACCTAGGAACACTTTTTTTAAAAAACCCGCCAAAACATATCTGTTATTAATTACAGAGACTTTCATAATTAATCACCGAGCTCTGTTAACAGGCATTTAAAATGTATCCCTTCGCTTGAGCCACTAACCAAAAAACATATAGACTGGACATGCAGAAGAAAAAAGGTGGTCTCCAAAAATCGGATTGCATCTGGTCCAACGAGCGAGTAAGATATACATATGACATCTTTTGATCGCTCACACTACAGGAAACTCCTTTGGCTTACTCTCTTCCATATGATTTGTGCGATAGAACGGCATCGCTGTTTATTTTTATCTCGCTCGCACTTACTCTCAGTGCTCTCAATGCTCTCTTCATGTCTAGGTACCGTTTAAATGTTTGTGTGTGCATGTGGCCGCACAAGCAAAAATGCCCACAAATTCAATTTTTCTCAAAAGTCGGTGGCATATCTTCCCTTTTGAGGGGACGAGTAATATGAAATCATGAAAGGGTTTGCCAAGTCGATGCGAAATTCTTCCATTTTAGCTCGGTATTGCTGGAAAGGGTACCTAAGCGTTGGCATGTGTGCATTTTAAAGTTTTTGGACTTGCTATTCACGCATACTTGCGTATTTTGTATATGAATAGAAGCATTTGTGCCTTTGTGTGCCTGTTGGTGCCTGCCTGCCTTTCCGATGCAAATTTGACAATATTTTTGGACTTCTGAATTTCGAGCTCTGCGCACACACACACACAGACACAAATGTGTGTGAATGGGCAGATCATGGGCGCAAAAGAAAATATCATTTTTGGCCCGCGGTTGTCGCGCACCCTTCTTTTTATGATTTTGGGTTTGATGAAATATACATGAACGTTGACCCCTCATTACCTGCAGATCCAATTCGTATATTAAAAAGCTAAATATTTAAAGACAATAAAATTATGAATACTATAAATATATAATTGCTCCTATTTTGTATTTGGTATATTTGAATATTTTAAAGATTTTATTTTTTACACAATTTTCCTTAAACTAGTTAAGTGATCAGTCACTTGACTTAAATATACAGGTACAGGTGCTTGGCAAAATTTTACGGGCTGCTGCAGGGGTCAACGTTCATGTATATTTCATCAAACCCAAAATCATAAAAAGAAGGGTGCGCGACAACCGCGGGCCAAAAATGATATTTTCTTTTGCGCCCATGATCTGCCCATTCACACACATTTGTGTCTGTGTGTGTGTGTGCGCAGAGCTCGAAATTCAGAAGTCCAAAAATATTGTCAAATTTGCATCGGAAAGGCAGGCAGGCACCAACAGGCACACAAAGGCACAAATGCTTCTATTCATATACAAAATACGCAAGTATGCGTGAATAGCAAGTCCAAAAACTTTAAAATGCACACATGCCAACGCTTAGGTACCCTTTCCAGCAATACCGAGCTAAAATGGAAGAATTTCGCATCGACTTGGCAAACCCTTTCATGATTTCATATTACTCGTCCCCTCAAAAGGGAAGATATGCCACCGACTTTTGAGAAAAATTGAATTTGTGGGCATTTTTGCTTGTGCGGCCACATGCACACACAAACATTTAAACGGTACCTAGACATGAAGAGAGCATTGAGAGCACTGAGAGTAAGTGCGAGCGAGATAAAAATAAACAGCGATGCCGTTCTATCGCACAAATCATATGGATGAGAGTAAGCCACAGCAGTTTCTTGTAGAGTGAGCGAGTAAAAAGACAGCGATGCCGTTCTATCGCACAAATCATATGGAAGAGAGTAAGCCAAAGGAGTTTCCTGTAGTGTGAGCGATCAAAAGATGTCATATGTATATCTTACTCGCTCGTTGGACCAGATGCAATCCGATTTTTGGAGACCACCTTTTTTCTTCTGCATGTCCAGTCTATATGTTTTTTGGTTAGTGCTTGAGCATAAATAAATGTACATATGTGTCGGTAGATTGCGAACAGCTGATAATTTATCGATATCTGCTGTTAATCTTGATAGCACGCCAGAGAACTCAAAGATATTGCCGCTATTGAAACGCAAATCACAATGGAATTGAAAACTGCGAAAAGTCTTAAGGACGAGAAATCTCTGACGATTACAACTGATATAAGAGCGCTCGATAAATGTTTGCGAGGTGGCATTAGACCAGGCAAAGTATACGAATTGGTAGGCAAACCAGGTACAGGAAAGACCCAATTATGGCAAGTAACAAACAAATGCTTAATTTTGACACACTTTCACTTAGCAATCCGATATTCTAGTATGAAGCTCTGCTTAAATGTTCAAATACCCAAATATGCTTGTGGTTTAGCGGGCAAGGCATTATATTTTGATACCCGTAAGGATTTTGATCCAGCTAGACTAAAAGGTTTGTGATAAGCTGTTTGACAACCATTAAGCAAATGTTAAATCTACCGACGATTTCGCATCACATACAGAGTTGGCCGAAAATCTAGCTGCGCGTCTTAGATACACAACAAAATCATCAGCAACAGCAACGCAAATGTTACAGAATGTGTATTATGTTAACTGCCGCAATGCTGCTCAACTTGTGGCTGGCTTATTGAATTGCCATAAGTACCTGGAGAAGGAGCCCAATGCACGCACACACACACAGCGAATGCTCGCGTATTAGTAAATAACCTTTTGTTTGTCCCTTGCAGATAAAACTGATTATAGTTGATTCAATATCATTTGCAATTCGTATGGTAAATAACGTCTCCGATCGGACAGAGCTTCTGATGGAAGTACACGATAATATGCGTCAATTGCTGCGGATGCACGATGTGGCCGTAAGTGCTAATATTCCAGCCAGTGTTGCCAATTCAGCTATTTGAACTGACAGCACTGGCAACACTGATTCTGATCTTCATATCATAAATGTTGATAACTGCTTACACTTCTTCGCAGTTTGTCCTAACTAACAATCAAGGATATCGACGGCAAATAAGTCGCTTTCAATTACAGGCCGTTCTAGGTCAAAAGCATTCGCATTTTATAAATAAACGCATCTGGCTAACAGAAAACGAATGTTTTGTTGGAAAAACGGCGAAAACAAAAAGATTTATTTGCAAATTATTTAAATACACATAATAATCGGATGTTTTTTTTTAAATAAAAAGTTTAATCGCATACTATTGAGTGAGGTACATGAATTTTGTTTATTTTAATTTTAATTTGAAAAAATGTAAGTACACGATTATTTGAATTCGCTCGCGAATTTGTGTATCAAACGAAAAAATTACAGCATTTTAGTATATTTTGTGTAAAGTTGCGAGCCTAATATTTTTTTTTGGTATTTTTTAGCACATTTCCATCGGTCACACGAAATAGGGCGTTGTGTATCAAACGAAAAATTACAGCATTTTAGTATATTTTGTGTAAAGTTGCGAGCGTAATATTTTTGGTATTTTTTAGCGCATTTCGCATCGGTCACACGAAATAGGGCGTTTATTGGAAAATAACAAGTAGCAAAGATTAGACAAAGATTAAAAACAACAAACCAGATCTACAAAGTCAAAATGGCACAGGCCAAGACGTCGCAGCCAAAATTCTTGCCTCCCATCGAAAAAAGCGCGAATACTTATGTTGCCACTGCGGGTGGAAATCCATTCGACGAGGCCGAAGATGAGGAAATCTTCAGTAAGCGCAGGATGACACTTAATATGCCCAGCAATTGCGGCGGCGCGGAGTTGATGCATTTAATTGTCGCCAACAATTGGGTGTTCTGTTTGCTGTCAGCCGAAGGACGCTTGACGCTGCTGCGATTCTTTCCGCCTCGCGCAATTCCACCAGGCCGTAAGCTAATCCCATTTCTATCTTAAAAATAATATACTAATAATTCTGCACTTGCTTACAGAGACTGCGTTAGAAAAATATCTGGCTGGCTATAAGATAACAAATATTTTTCTTGATACTAGCGGGCATCATCTGATTGTTTCACTGGTG
Organism: Drosophila lacicola; assembly: GCA_035045355.1. NCBI lineage: Eukaryota > Metazoa > Arthropoda > Insecta > Diptera > Drosophilidae > Drosophila > Drosophila lacicola. The sequence goes on along the minus strand of JAWNPB010000148.1, from coordinate 250,411 downwards.
CCCAAATCGCCAGGTGTCTCGTCCGACTTTCTCTACGTACACAGCACAGAATCGCCGCAAGGACAACAGCTCAAGGTGCGTCGCATCGAGAAGCTAAAGGATCACGAAATCACATCGGTTGCCTTTAACGCATGCCATGGCGACAAATCGACAACGGGCTCTATACTGATGGGCACCAGTCGCGGTCTCATCTTTGAGACCGAATTGAGCCCGGCCAGCGGCGATACGCAGCGAAAACAACTCTACGATCTCGGTCTGGGCCTCAGCAAATATCCCATCAACGGGCTGCAGGTGCTGCGTGTGCCCAATAGCAATCGCTGGATTGTTGTGGCCAACACACCGGACAGTCTTTACACATTCCACGAAACGCTAAAGCCGGACGAACGTTGCCTCCAGCCCATCTTTGCCAGCTATGTGAATGGCGAGCGGGAGCCGTATTGCGAAAAACAAAAAACCGATTTGAGTTACTCGACACTGCGATTTTTTGCTCCGCCCAATGGCAAATATCCCAAACAATGGGCCTGGCTGTGCGGCGCCGGCATGCGCATCGGTGAGGTAAGTCCATAAGTTTCCCCTTAAAAAATAGACCATTAATGTTCTGTTTATAGCTCTCAATAGATCCCAATAGTATTGCTCCGCTGATGGGCGACACATTGATCGATTTGGATTTGGAGCGAGGCAAACATTTGTCCTACGACGAGCGCCGCATTTATGTGCCCAAAACCTTTGTGCTGACGGAATATCATGCTGTGCTCCTTTACGCGGACCACATAAAGGCCATCTGTTTGCTTAACCAGGAGTTGGTCTACCACGAAACATTCGATGAGGCCCGCGTTGGGAAGCTTTTGAATATGGAACGCGATGCTGTCACGGGCGCCATATACGTGTACACAGACAAAGCGATCTTTACGCTCAAAATCAGCCGCGAGGAGCGCAACATATGGCGCATCTATTTAAATAGAGGCCAATACGAGCTGGCAACGGCGCATGCCGCCGGCGTGCCCGAGCAACTGCAGCTGGTGTTGGCGCAGCGGGCCGAGGCCGCATTCAAGGCGGGCGCCTATGAGATGGCCGCCAATTATTATGCCGAAACCAATGAAACATTCGAAAAGGTGTGCCTGAAATTTATGATGCTGCCCGATAAGAGACCAATAATTAACTACGTTAAAAAGCGACTCCATAAGCTGACGCTGACGAATGCGGAACATCAAGCTGAGGCCATCAGAGCGCTAATCATCTGGCTGATCGATCTATATCTAACGCAAATTAATACGCCCAACAAGGAGGAATCCTTGCGCTACGAATGGCAAACCGAGTACGATGAGTTCATGCGCGAACCGTCCGTTTTGGCCTGCACAAGTGAGCAGCGGCTTGTTGTGCGTCAGCTAATTGCCGAGCATGCGGATTCGCACAATTTGGCGCAATTCGCCATCTCTATGGACGACTACGCGGAGGTGATCGGACAACAGCTGAAGGCGGGCAAATATGCCGAAGCCCTGCAAACGCTGTGCAAGCAGCGCGATTTGATGCTCTACTACAAATATGCTCCGGATTTGATGGAACGGCTGCCAAAGCAAACGATCGATGCGCTGATGGCGCAGGGCTCGAAATTGGAGGTTGAGAAAGTTGTGCCCACTCTTATTGTTATTGATACGCCGGAACAGCGGGAGCAGGTCATACGCTATCTCGAATTTGCTGTCTATAAATTGAATACCTCCAACGATGCCATACACAATTTTCTGCTGCATCTCTATGCGCAATACGACCAAAAGCAGCTAATCAAATATCTGGAGATTCAGGGCCGCGATCAGACATTGGTTAATTACGACATACACTTCGCATTGAAAATCTGCACCGAACTGGATGTTAAGATCGCCTGTGTGTTCCTTCAGTGTTTGCTGAGCATGTGGACAACTGCGGTCGATTTGGCGCTACAATTCGATATGAAATTGGCCAAGGAGACGGCATTAAGGCCGCAGGACAATGAGACGCGACGCAAATTGTGGCTACGCATTGGTGAGTATATTTTTTCGAACCGGCTTCCTGCATTTTCCATGATCCATAAACCCAAGCGTTTGGTTTTTCTTATATATTATCAAAATGTTAATGAAGAGCAAGTCAATTTTTATACCCTTGCAGAGGGTATTATAATTTTGTCGTCAAATGTGTAACGCATAGAAGGAGACATCTCCGACCCCATAAAGTATATATATTCCTGATCAGTATCAAGTCGAGTTGATATATCGAGTCTATAGTCATGCAACTTTGCAGTAGTTCCTCTTTCTGTTGCACGCAGCTCATATGTCAAAACCAGCTGGATCGGACCACTATATCATATAGCTGCCATAGGAATGATCGGTCGAAAATTAAGTTGTTGTATGGAAAATTTTTATGTTTTTCAAGATATCTTGACCAAACTCGGCATTTATTAGTTTTACTATGCTCCCTCCACTTATGCAAAATCTTATTCACATCGGGCTACTATATCATATAGCTGCCATAGGAACGATCGGTCGAAAATTAAGTTTTTGTATGGAATTTTTTTTTGTTTTTCAAGATATCTTGACCAAACTCGGCATTTATTAGTTTTACTACGTTCCCCATAAATATGCAAAATCCTATTCAGATCGGACAACTATATCATATAGCTGCCATAGGAACGATCGGTCGAAAAGTAGATTCTTGTATGAAAAACATTTTTGTTTATTAAGTTATCTTTACTAAACTTGGTATTTATTAGTTTTACTACGTTCCCCATAAATATGCAAAATTCTATTCAGATCGGACCACTATATCATATAGCTGCCATAGGAACGATCGGTCGAAAATTAAGTTGTTGTATGGAAAATTTTTTTGTTTTTCAAGTTATCTTTACTAAACTTGGTATTTATTAGTTTTACTATGCTCCCTCCACTTATGCAAAATCTTATTCACATCGGGCTACTATATCATATAGCTGCCATAGGAACGATCGGTCAAAAAGTAGGTTCTTGTATGAAAAACTTTTTTATTTATAAAGATATCTTGACCAAACTCGGTACTTATTAGTTTTACTACGTTCCCCATATATATGCAAAATCCTATTCAGATCGGGCAACTATATCATATAGCTGCCATAGGAACGATCGGTCGAAAATTAAGTTTTTGTATGGACAATTTTTATGTTTTTCAAGATATCTTGACCAAACTCGGCATTTATTAGTTTTACTATGCTCCCTCCACTTATGCAAAATCTTATTCACATCGGGCTACTATATCATATAGCTGCCATAGGAACGATCGGTCGAAAAGTAGATTCTTGTATGAAAAACTTTTTTCTTTATCTATGTATCTTAACCAAACTCGGTATTTATTAGTTTTACTACGCTCCCCATATGTATGCAAAATCCTATTAAGATCGGACAACTATATCATATGGCTGCCATAGGAACGATCGGTCGAAAATTAAGTTTTTGTATGAAAAACTTTTTATGTGTTTCAAGATATCTTGACCAAACTCGGTATTTATTAGTTTTACTACGCTCCCCATATATATGCAAAATTCTATTCAGATCGGGCAACTATATCATATAGCTGCCATAGGAAAGATCGGTCGAAAATTGAGTTGTTGTATGGAAAATTTTTATGTTTTTCAAGATATCTTGACCAAACTCGGCATTTATTAGTTTTACTTTGTTCCCTTCATTAATGCAAAATCTTATTTACATCGGACCACTATATCATATAGCTGCCATAGGAACGATCGGTCGAAAAGTAGATTCTTGTATGAAAAACTTTTTTATTTATAAAGATATCTTGACCAAACTCGGCATTTATTAGTTTTACTACGTTCCCCATAAATATGCAAAATCCTATTAAGATCGGGCTACTATATCATATAGCTGCCATAGGAACGATCGGTCGAAAATTAAGTTTTTGTATGGAAAATTTGTATGTTTTTCAAGATATCTTAACCAAACTCGGCATTAACTATTTTCCCTGTGCTTCTTAGATACGGACAAAGCATTGTGAGAATTATGAAAAGGTTGGGTCTGCAAGGGTATTAAATCTTCGGTGTGCCGAAGATAGCACTTCTTTCTCGTTCTTATATATTATCAAAATGTTAATGAAGAGCAAGTCAATTTTATTATTATTAATCGCAAGTTATTTGAAAGATTTGATTCTTGGGATTCGGCTGTGATTTAGCTGAAAGTTGGGTATACATATATGACAACAATTATATTTATTATTTATACAATTATAACCTTATATATATATATGTATATATCCCTATAGCCTACCATGAAATTAAGGGAACGAACGATGTCAAAAAGGCGCTGAGCCTGCTAAATGAATGCGATTTGTTGCGGATTGAGGATCTGTTGCCGTTCTTTTCCGATTTTGAGAAAATTGACAATTTCAAAGAGGCCATTTGTGATGCTCTAAAGGTAAGTTGGAAATATGACACCAAATTAGACACATATACCAAAGACAATATAAACACATATTTACATAATTTCTTTAAATTTAATTAATATTATTTATATTCTCTTTGTATGTATGTATCTTTGAAATTAACAAATTTGCACTTTTATTTCCTTAATTTATGTTGTATTACTTAAAAATAATAATAATTTAATTAATAATTTCAAATATAAAAAATACATACATACATACAATTGTTTCTTTGCCAGCCAAAGACTTTGCCAGAGCAGTGAATAACAACACATTCAAATATGCTGTTATGTATGTACATATATTCACACGCATACAAACATAATTGCTTGCGCGGCCCTCATAGAGCCGAAGCTGGAGAGCACATTCTATTTTTAGCTTTTTCGTTCTCTCGGCTGTGAGAGCGCAATGCTACAGATTTCGTTTTCGTTCTCAATTTGCAAAAAATCAAGCTTCATAGTAGCATGTATGTATATTCACACGCATACAAACATAATTGCTTGCGCGGCCCTCATAGAGCCGAAGCTGAGAGCACATTCTATTTTTAGCTTTTTCGTTCTCTCGGCTGTGAGAGCGCAATGCTACAGATTTCGTTTTCGTTCTCAATTTGCAAAAAATCAAGCTTCATAGTAGCATTTTGTTGTATGGCGTTAGACTTTGCCAGAGCAGTGGATAACAAACACATTCAAATATGCTGTTATGTACATATATTCACACGCATACAAACATAATTGCTTGCGCGGCCCTCATGGAGCCGAAGCTGAGAGCACATTCTATTTTTAGCTTTTTCGTTCTCTCGGCTGTGAGAGCGCAATGCTACAGATTTCGTTTTCGTTCTCAATTTGCAAAAAATCAAGCTTCATAGTAGCATTTTGTTGTATGGCGTTACTTATACATCTTATACTTATACTTATACGTTATATACATCTTAGTGTATATATTGTCTTTGCACATACTATGTATGTATATAAATTCCTCTCCTCTCTCCTTGCAGAAATACAACGAGCGCATACAGGCGCTGCAGCAGGAAATGTCGGAAACGAGAAAACAGTCGCAACTTGTGTGCAGGGAACTGCGTCAACTGAAACAGCAGCACAGCATCCGGATGGAGGCGCAGGATGTGTGCGATATCTGTGATCTTCTGCTGCTGGTGAAGCCGTTCTTTGTGTTCATTTGCGGGCACAAGTTCCATGGCGACTGCCTGGAGAAGCAGGTCCTGCCCCTGCTAAATAAGGAGCGCAGTCGCCGTCTAACGTTGCTGAAGCAACAAATGGAATCTTTGATGGCGCAAACAATTGACACGGCCGAGCAGCAGCAGGTGAAACGCGCTGATCTCAAAACCGAAATCGAGCAAATACTTGCCGCCGATTGCCTCTACTGCGGCCTGCTGATCGAGACCATAGATCAGCCCTTTTTCGACGATTGGGATCAGGTCAACGTCGAATGGGAATAGCACGATCTTAGTTATCAAAGCATAAACATGTATATATACTAGAATAAACTACCCGAATCGCCTCGGTTCAGATAATAAAAATGCAATTGGTGCCGAAAATTGGTTGTGTTGGATAAAATAGAAATTGCACTTTCACCGACGAAAGTTTGGATTTGGCGAAAAATGTGCAACAATCCACAAAATCTTTAAAAATGAGTTTTGTGGCCGATCGGATCGGTAAACAAAGAAGTTTCACGCTTTTTCCGCACATGCGGGTGGAATTTTCCACCTTAGTCAGTCAGTCAGGACAAACAGTTTTATATATATATATATATAGAGATATATAGTATCTAAGGCAATTATTATTAAAAATACATTTGCTTATGTACAAGTTTGGATTTGGCGAAAAATGTGAAACAAGTCTCAAATGATTTTTTATGTAGATCCAAATCCACAAAATCTTTGACCTCCATATCCCCCATCCCCCCCAGGAGGAATGGATTTTGCAAAAAGTCCGAAATGAATTTACACAAAGATCTTTGAAAATGAGTTTTGTGGCCGATCGGATCGGTAAACAAAGAAGTTTCACGCTTTTTCCACACATGCGGGTGGAATTTTCCGAAAATTTCCCGTCTTAACGTGCACCTTAGCCAGTCAGTCAGGACAAACAGTTTTATATATACATATATATAGAGATATATAGTATCTAAGGCAATTATTATTAAAAATACATTTGCTAATGTACATCAGTAAAAAAAATCGGTAATTAGACGAGGGGGCATTCCAGTTATCAGTTTATCAGGTTATCAGTCAACAATCTGCATGCGCAGCTCATTGGTAACAAACGACATAATTGTACTGAGCACGGCCTGTTGAACGGAGGCATTTTGCGTTATCAACGGCAGCAGCATTACCAAATCGGTGGGATGAACCTCGGCGATGGCCTTTGTCACATGCTGCACCAGCTGTTCGCGCTGCGCGTCCGTCAAATCGTTTAATATTACCTCGCCCAGCGGCTTAAATGTGCCTGTTAAGCAACAAAAAAAACAACAATTAAAAAAAATACTAAAATTCGGGGTACTACGAACCGCTGGTCACTTTGTAGGCGGCAATTCCGCCGGCAGCGCCGCCAACAGCCAAGCCCACTGGACCCATCAGTAGGCCGCCTGCAAAACAGCAGGCAGCACAGATCGCTGTGCCCTTGGCGGATTGTTTTACAGCTACACGTATATTCCGTTCATCGGCCACAATTGCAATGGCTTCCATTAGCTCGCGCGTATCAATCGGCATTTTGATTATCTACTTATAGAAGATGATGAAATAGTTTAGGTTTTCCATAGACACGTACGGATTAAATTATCTGCATACTTGTTCGGCACTGTTATTGTTGGTATTGCATGCGATTCATTTATATTACGCGATATTTCCTCAGACAACATCTGATGTCGCGTCATGGTACAAAGAACAGTTATTATGTATATTGCTATTCCTGCGGAAATACCTTTTCCATAGAAAGAGACCAATATATGGTGGTGGCACCACCGATAGTTTTTTAATATTATATTAGAAACACCGTTGCGATAGTGTCATCGAGATTCTTACATCTCTAACGATAACTATAAAAACTATATGATGTCATTGGGAAATGAAATTTGGTATTTTAGACACATTGAGAGCAAAAATCCCCAAAAAAATACTGACTTTTTAGATTTCACTTATAACAAGCATGTTTAGTATTTTAGTAGATGAAAATCGCGCTTACTACTTGCTGGGCAGCCTTAAAACACTGTTGCGTGCGTCTTGTTGTCGATAATATTCGCTATTTCTTGATTTTGTTCAACATTTCGGATAAAACTGTATACTGCTGAATTTATTTTAAAATACAACAATTTGTTTTTTTTTTTTGACACAAAAACAATTGACCGATATGACTGAAATTATTTCTGTAGTGTCGTAGTTTTAAGCATACGCAAACAATTATACAAAGAGATTAAAAATTTCGAAAATGTGATCATGTTTTGTTTTTAAAACATACAAATGCTTATTTACCAAATCGCAGTTGTCGTCGCGCTTCAACAAAGGCAATGGTTGCTTGTAAAGATGTAAGTCAATCGCGCATACGCAATACATATGTGCAAATGTACCCAATTTTATACTGTTTGCTTGTATATGTCAATATTTATGTGAGCTTTATCAGTTGCGTGCACATAAAATGCATTTCTAGAATATAATTTCACAGCGTTTCAGACTCATTGCATATTGCATATTTGTTTGTATATCGACAATTTTACTGTGAGGATCACATTGAGATGGGTAAAAATGCTCTGAAAAAATATACGACGTCAAAATATTTATTTGTATAATGCGTACATATGTACATATATATTTTGCATATATGTATGTACGTTACTACATACGCGAATTCTCGCAGCATTAACGTCCATTAACATAAAGAAATAATTGAATTTGCGGCAATTCGTAAATAAATTAAAAAATTAGCGAACCGGCGTCATGTATAATTAACAAGAGTAACTAGAATAAGCTGAGCAGATTGTATATACATACATATTTATATGTACGCATGTATATGTGTCTCAAGGAATAAGTATGTATGTATATGTAAAAACGTTTACGTACATATATCACACATTTAATGTTTATGTGTATGTATGTGTATGTGTCTGCGGCGCGCCTTCGACTCGCTCGTTAGCCAGTCGACTCGTCTATGCACACAGGGTTGCAATGCATAGCTTGCATTAGCTTTCCTAGCCACAAATGGCCAATAAGATGCTATAAAAGGCTAAAACATTAGAACATTTTAACTAATGCTGCCACTGTGGGTAGCCAAATGTAGCTAGAAAATAGCTGAACTGGCAACACTCTGGCAAGTTAATTACCGCAACCGCAATTGCGGGCCAAGCCTTGTTCTTATCGAATTACATGTGCGCCAATTAATTGTGCAAACATCCCGCTGGCTGGGCCAGGCGTCGTATTAATATTTACATTTGTATTTGGATATCCGTTTTTCTGGCTATTAATAGACTTTAATTTCAATAAAACTTGTCTTTATGCACAGGGTTGCAATGCATAGCTTGCATTAGCTTTCCTAGCCACAAATGGCCAATAAGATGCTATAAAAGGCTAAAACATTAGAACATTTTAACTAATGCTGCCACTGTGGGTAGCTACAAATGTAGCTAGAAAATAGCTGAACTGGCAACACTCAAGTTAATTACCGCAATTGCGGGCCAAGCCTTAATCTTATCGAATTACATGTGCGCTAATTAATTGTGCAAACATCCCGCTGGCTGTGTTTGTATTTGGATATCCGTTTTTCTGGCTATTAATAGACGACAATTTCAATAAAACTTGTCTTTGCAGCTGGTTTTATTGTTAATGCTGGTGGCAGACGCATGCGCGCGTCCCGAGCAGCAGCAGCAGCAGGTGACGCTGCCGCCGCAGTCTCTGGCAGCAACGCCATCAGAGCAGGTAACACAATCGATAGTGGAGGCGGATATGGTCACGCCGCCAGCAGCCAATCAACCCAACTCCGATTCATTGCCAGCTTTAACCACGATGACGACCAGCACGACGCCGGCTGCGGCAGTCTCTTCCGAGCTGCCAGAATATCTGCGAAACTGTTTTTATGCGGAGCAGGAGCTGTGCCTCAACTGGCGCAGCGATGATACACAATTGCCCGATCGTCCGGATATCCAGCTGGACGCTGGCGTCGAAAACATAACGGCAGATAATATGACGGCGTACAGTGACAGACAAAATGGCAGCCTGTCGCTGCCGGGAGAGCGCGACTCGAACGGCTGCCGGTGCCGTGAGCATGCGACGCGTGTGAACTCCTGGTACTGCTGCAATATAACGCATATTTCGATGATCTCCAGCTGCGGCAACATCTCGAAATGGACTAACCTGCATGTACGCAATCTTAGCGTGCCGGCCATGGATCTGTCCAATTCGATATATCGATCGCTGCAGTCGCTCGCCGTCACGGATGGCAATATAATGCAGCTGACGAATGCCTTTCCGCGGCACTCCAAGCTCAAGTGCCTCAATATATCGAATAATAACATTTCCGAGATCGCATCGCGGGCGGTCAAGGATGTGCCGCATCTGGAATTTTTTGGCATATCGAATAATCTGCTGTCGCGTGTGCCAAATCGCAACCAGAACAAGAACATTGCCCTGGACATTAGGTGAACTATATATAATAATTAATAATAATTAATAATTCGAATATCGTATCTCTTTTAGTGGCAACATGCGTTTGCTCTGTGAGCCCCTCAGCGAGATCATCTATATCGATTCGTTCAACATTGTCAATCCGGAGCATTCGTTTTGTTTGTATAACGCGACGCACAAGTGGTTCAATTCGACGGATCTGGTTTCCGTTAAGCAGCTGGAGAGCATCAAGAAATGCGGCACCAAATGTCCGAGCATACCGAATTATGGCAACTGTTCGTGCAATATATATAGCATCATGATCATACAGGGCGATCAATCGCGGACCGTCTGCAATGTCGATTGTTCGAATCTTGGCCTGGTTGAGCTGCCGTCGCAGTTGCCGGACAACACGTTTACGTTAAACATAAGCAACAACAAAATAAGCAGCCTCGGCGATCATTTCCATACAAATCCCACCTATTACAATATTGTTAAACTGGTCGCCGATAATAATCATATATCATCGATATACGAATTTGAGGGCACCAAGTTCATTGAGCAATTCCAACGGCTCTACATGCGCAACAATTCGCTGAGTAAAGTGAGCCAAACGAAATAGGATTCGCACCTAACATGGTTATACTAACTATATACTAACTATACTCTTCCCTTTGCAGATACCCGAATATTTTTTGAACAATGCTCTCATGGATACGGGCATCGGTCGTCGCATTTATCTGGCCGAGAACCGACTTCAATGCGATTGCAATTCGGCCAAAACGTTGCAGAACTGGCTCAAGGAACGCAGCACCGATATACCCGACTATATGGACATAAGATGCCGCAATTTACCCCAAAGCGTCATCGAGCTACAGGAAACAAAACTGTGCCAGTCACCGCCCGACTGGACGGACTATATATACTATTTAATCGCAGCGGAGCTAATACTTCTGCTAGCTCTGATCACAAAGGTCTCCTATGACTATTGGGTTTTCAAGACGGCGGGCTATCTGCCGTGGCCGGCAAGCAAAATGCCGAAACTGCCCTGCGACTGGCTGTGCGAGTCCTAGATGATTAGCCTAGATCGACTATAACAAATATCGAGTTTGATGTGCCTTCATACATATGCCTATATAATATATATAATATAAAACGATATGTACCTATATATATACCATGACACACCATAACGGATATCATCGATTTCAATGTGCCTTCTACTATTTAAATAATTTAATTTCTAAATAATCCCTAAACACGTTGTAATGAATTGTTATGCATATTTGATGTCAATTATTGTATGCGAATTTGCGAATATGTATGTACTGAGCTATATATAAAGAAATAATTCATATCCTATAAAACATATAGTCTTACGTTGATATCGATTTCAATGTGCCTTCTACTATTTAAATAATTTAATTTTTAAATAATCCCTAAACACGTTGTAATGAAATCTTATGCATATTTGTTGTCAATTATTGTATGCGAATTTGCGTTTGATCGTCAAATATGTGAATATGAATTTACTGAGCTATATATAAAGAAATAATTCATATCCTATAAAACATATAGTCTTACGTTGATATCGATTTCAATGTGCCTTCTACTATTTAAATAATTTAATTTTTAAATAATCCCTAAACACGTTGTAATGAAATCTTATGCATATTTGATGTCAATTATTGTATGCGAATTTGCGAATATGAATTTACCGAGCTATATATAAAGAAATAATTCATATCCTATAAAACATATAGTCTTACGTAAGTTTTCTAAAAAATTCGTTCAAAATTCGTACAGCTTGGGGCGTACTTTGCGTATGATATATATTTATTGTTTGTGGTTTTCTTGCAATTTAAATATGTATTACAATAATTTTAAGAAAAAAAATGCGCATTTTTATGTGTTCACATCTATGCATGATGATTTTGTATAGTTTGTTTTCTTTTTTTTTTATATTTTTATTATTGTTATTAATCTTTATAGTAACTACTTTATGCCATGTTTGCAGTTGATTGTGTGTAAATGTGTGTAAATGTGTGTGTGTGTGCCTAATAAGAAAAACATTTACATACATGCAATACCATTACTATATTTTTAAAATATGTTTTAATAAGTTTTAATCATTATAGTATTCAAATACTTTCACATATGTTGTTTCGTACGTTCTTATCGCTGTAATCAATTCTTTTGAATGTATTTTCGTTGCGTGACTTTTTTTTTTTGTCAAAATTGAAATCAAAGTGCTTTCATTATTGAAAATATGCATTAATAATGTGTATAAATATTTTGAGCGCATCTTTTTATTTTCGTTATCGTTATATTTGTATATATGTATTTATGAATTAAAAGTCAATTAGTTAATTCGTATCGTTTTCCTCGATTTTGACGTAGCTCCTCGATTTAGATTTAGAAAGTCGAGCTACGTCAAAATCGCGGAACATTTTGTTTATATAATTATGTTTAATTATGTTTAACGATTTTTACAAAATATGCTTATTAACTGAAAAAAAAATGTGTGTATCATTTGGCAGGGAATAGGAATAGTTACATGTAACCGTCGTATATATATATACATATATAAAGGGCATAAATACGTTAAATTACATCCAAAAAACTGGGGAAATGCATTTGAAATTTTTAATAAAAATCTGGTACAAGTGCAACAAATTTTCAATTGTATATATGAATATATGTACATCTAATACCCTTGCGGTACGACGAGTATTATATTTTATATGCTTTTTTGTAAGTATGTATGTACATATGTATGTCGTCGTAGTGTATACATAATTCGTATTTCAAAAGCATTTCAATTTGCTAAAAACATGTCAAAACTTAAGTATGTATTTAAAAATTCTATATATTAAATATGTTTCGACTAAAACAGAGCGAAGATACATATATATACAACTTGGAAATAATATAATTTGTATAATTAAAAAAAAACAATAGACTTGATTTGTTGATTTGTGCACTAACAAATAAATGGGCGGACCGACATGGCTCGAATAAATACATATATACCCATTTAATGGGAGTGTACGCGGTATAAGCAATAACATTTATTTTCGGTATTCCGAAGAAATCTCGACTCTTTCCAAAAACGTCGTCAAATTGTTTTCAGTGTGTAATAGATCGATTTTGGAAAGAGTACACCGTGTCGGGGTTAAAATTAGCTAGTTTTATTTTCTAAGAAATATAATCTCGTACCTATTTGATTATTTTTTTTTTTAGTAATTATTCATTACATTTTGATGACCTAGATATATAGAACTATTCAGTCTCACGTTCCATACCAAAAAAAAAAAAAAAAAAAAAAAAATAACTAAAAAAAAACAAAATATATTAACGTAAATATGTAAACAGCAAAATGTTTGTATGTGATGCTTTTCCTTGACACATTGTGGTCTGCCAAGGGAACAGCTATTTCTCTGAACCAGGGCATAAATATTTCGCTAATGGATAATAGTTAGACATTTCTTAAATATTCTAATCATGCTCCAAAATCTTTTGAACAGGGGCACATATATAAGATGTACTTATGTACATACATACATACAGCACTGTGCTGCTATGCTAACATACATACATACACTCGCACATAAACGTACATATATATATGAATTTTTGTGTATGTACGACATTTAGATGTAGTTTCTTAACATTACAGAGTCCGAGTATGTGTTATGATGTCTGGTTAGCAAGAGTGACAAAGATAGAGCCGAAATTGCGTGCAAGTGACAGAGACAGAGACAGAGACACAGATTAACAGATTAAATATCAATTTTCGTTTCGCTCCATGCCAATTTCCAGTTGTGTTAAAGTATTTCCGTCTCATACACCTGCTTAGTGGTCATTGTAGATGTTTGTGGTAATTGTGTGTTTGCAGCAGCAGCAGCAGCAGCAATCTTAACAATTCTATTCAAGTATTAATGACAAGTACAGAGTCCGAGTATGTTATGATGTCTGGTTAGCAAGAGTGACAAATATGAAATTGCGTGCAAGTGACAGAGACAGAGATAGAGACACAGATTAACAGACTAAATATCAATTTTCGTTTCGCTCCATGCCAATTTCCAGTTGTGTTCAAGTATTTGCGTAAAGTAGAGCTTGCGTGCAAGTGACAGAGACAGAGATAGAGACAGAGACACAGATTAACAGATTAAATATCAATTTTCGTTTCGCTCCATGCCAATTTCCAGTTGTGTTAAAGTATTTCCGTCTCATACACCTGCTTCGTGGTCATTGTGGATGTTTGTGGTAATTGTGTGTTTGCAGCAGCAGCAGCGGCAGCAGCAGCAGCAATCTTAACAATTCTATTCAAGTATTAATGATAAGTACAGAGTCCGAGTATGTTATGATGTCTGGTTAGCAAGAGTGACAAATATGAAATTGCGTGCAAGTGACAGAGACAGAGATAGAGACACAGATTAACAGACTAAATATCAATTTTCGTTTCGCTCCATGTTAATTTCCAGTTGTGTTAAAGTAGAGCTTGCGTGCAAGTGACAGAGACAGAGATAGAGACACAGATTAAATATCAATTTTCGTTTCGCTCCATGCCAATTTCCAGTTGTGTTAAAGTATTTCCGTCTCATACACCTGCTTCGTGGTCATTGTAGATGTTTGTGGTAATTGTGTGTTTGCAGCAGCAGCAGCAGCAGCGCCAATTGTCCCAGCAGCAGCAACAACAACAGCACCACCACCGCCGCCGCCGACACCGCCCGTAGCATCACTGATCAACACGCCATTTGTAGCCACAGTCTCAGCCGCCGCCGCCGCAGCAGCGTTGCCACCGCAGGCCAAATTCAGTGCGGCCGCCGCCGCAGCGTTGCCACCGCAGGCCAAATTCAATGCGGCGATCTTTTGCTGTATATTCGATTCGCCGCTGGATATGTCCACCGCGGGTATTTTGCTCATTTGCTGCAAACGCTGATATTGCTCCTGCAATAGCTTCTGTTTCTTTAAGAGTTCCTGGTGCCGCATTTCGAGCGCAACCTGCCGCTGGGCATGATCGTTGCCGGACTCATTGCCGCTGGAGTTGTCGCCGCTGGAGCTGTCGACGACAGTTTCGATGCCAGCAGCAGCTGCTGCAGCTGGCTGTGGCACATTTGGGCTTGTCGGACTGGCCAGTGGACTGCGTGAGCTGGTGCGCGGCGGCGGTGGTGGCGGTATCCGTTTGTGACCCCCCGCTTTGGTTATCAAATCGGCATTGCGCTCGGGCACCGGCGGTTTGATGATGATGATGTTGCCACCATTTGCCATTTGACTGTCGTTGTCCGATTCGCTGGGCAAGGATTGCAGGCGACGTAGCTGCTGCTGCTGCTGCTGCTGCTGCTGCTGAGACTGGGATGGGCCACGTGAGAGTTGTGCGGCGCCTGTTGCCACGGCCATGACCATGCTGTTCGTTACGTTGGATTCGGTGAAGAGGCGTGCCTGGGATATTTGCGTGGTGACCGTACTTTGCACAGCTGCCGCCTGGGCGCTCTCATCGGATGCCGAGTCCTCGGGGCGTACCTTTGTCAATATACACTCGGGCTTAAAGGTCAATAGGTCAATATACATATATAATATGCCAAATTAACGAGCCTTTTTAAGATTTCGATTCTGATCGAGTTTAAATCGATTTGAATTTATTTTTAATCAGAAAACACTTTGGAATTTGATAGATTTGAATGGAATTTATATATATATACATATATATATTTTTATATTTGTTGCTTTTGATTCTGATCGAGTTTAAATCGATTTTAATTTTTAATCAGACAACTTTGGAATTTAATAGATTTGAATGGAGTTTATATATATATACATATATATATTTTTATATTTTTATATTTTTTGCTTTTGATTCTGATCGAGTTTAAATCGATTTTAATTTTTAATCAGACAACACTTTGGAATTTAATAGATTTGAATGGAATTTATATATATATATACATATATATATTTTTATATTTTTTGTTTTTGATGCTTTTGATTTATTTTTTATTTTTAATCAGACAACACTTTGAAATTTGATAGATTTGAATGGAGTTTATATATATATATACATATATATATTTTTATATTTTTTGCTTTTGATTCTGATCGAGTTTAAATCGATTTTAATTTATTTTTAATCAGACAACACTTTGGAATTTAATAGATTTGAATGGAATTTATATATATATATACATATATAAATTTTTATATTTTTTGCTTTTGATGCTTTTATTCTGATCGAGTTTAAATCGATTTTAATTTTTAATCAGACAACACTTTGAAATTTGATAGATTTGAATGGAATTTATATATATTTGTCGGAGCATTGCTATTGCTATTATTATTGTTATTGTTATTCGAATTTAAGTACAGAAACGTGAATATTGTATGAGTCGAAATTAAAAGAAAGAAGAATAGAGAAAACAGAGTAACTGTCATTGTCGTCTTGTATTTCTTATATCACTGAGAGTCGGTGAGAGAGGACTAGCTGTTAATTCTCTCACTGAGCGAGACCCGTGCATAGAGTTGTTGGTGTGCGTGCAGTTCTTTGTAAGCTGATTCGTGTAAGGACACGAAGAAAGCGTCGCAAGAAGCAAAAGCGGTTACGGCTGGTTTTCGATGCGTCGCAAGAAGCAAAAGCGGTTACCGCTGGTTTTCGATGCGTCGCAAGAAGCAAAAGCGGTTACCGCTGGTTTTCGTTGCGTCGCAAGAAGCAAAACCGGTTACCGCTGGTTTTCGTTACTATTCGTGGCGTTGCGAGGCAAAGGATTGATGTGGACAGACAGAAGTAAATGGTCTGAGCGAACGGACGTGATTGTGCACAGTGCAATTTAGAAAAGAGAAGAAGATGCCGGGACTCGCTGCTCAAAGTGTAAAGAATTCTGACCCTACGGCCGCTTCGACATATTTGTATATTTTTTGATCAGAATCGAAATCGAAAATAGGCCCGTTAGATCACTTACCTCGAATTGTTGCTTTTGTTGCTGTTGCTGTTGTTGTTGTTGTTGTTGTTGGGCAATTGGCTTTGAGAATGTCTTGAGCTCGTCTAGCAGAGCATCGAGTGCGTTTTCGGGTGCGAATCCCCCGCCGACAGCGAACGACCCCATCCTGGTTGCTGGGATTGGCTACAAAATATATAGATAATTGTACAATTTGTGAATGCATAAATATGAATGAATGAATGAGCCGAAAAATTGAATTAAAATTGAAGTCTCAAAAACATTGCACATTTATACATAGTAGTAGTTATTGTATGTATATTTAGTACTTCATGTGGCACAGCAGTATTTGTTATAAATAAATACATTTTGTACAACTTTTAAGAAACAACCCATCAAGTTAGTGGCCAAAAGAAAAATGACAAAGCCAATTTACAAATGAATCATGCTAAATATTTAATATGGCACAATATTTAGTATCTCAACAACATCAATATTTTACAGAATAAGCGCGTTAAATTCGTAACGAAAATAAGTGCATATAGTTTGATAATAATAGTGCAGAATTATACAAATCAATTTGTTTTGAGGTATAACAAATCAGAGACCATAGTAAATCTTAGGCTCGCTAGAGATTTTATATTAAGAATTGCTGATCTGATTTTATTTTATTTTATTTATTTAATTTACAGCGTTCATGCAAGAACTGAAATAAATAAATGTGCTTCAATATTTAAGGCTTTACTGCGATTAAAACTCGGTTGTTTTTTTTTTATCTTTATTTTTTTTTTTTTTTTTTTTTTTTTTTTTTTTTTTTAGCCCATTTACATGCAGCAATATTAATATATTCTTATTACAAATTTTATGAAGTACACCGAAAATAAAACAAGCTCTTACATTTGTGATTAAATAGTTTTTAAAAAAAAAAAAATTAGAATGGGGAGAGGTAGACTTTAATTGGGACTCAGTGTAAGACAACGTGAGGTAAAAACAGAAATACATAAGCGACATGAAATATGTAAGATGTATTAAACATAGCTCCAAATGAAGTCTTCACCGATTAAATATATTTTTTGGGTAAGTTCAGGATCAATTGTTTATCAATAAAAAAATAGGCTAAGGTACATATGTGTAGACTTGAACTTTAAAAAATTGTTTTAGATAGCATCATAGTTCAAAAAATAAATGAATGTATCTTTGAATGATGGTTAAATAGATGATGGTTAAAACTTCAAAGACAACAATCGATGAGTGAGAATATTAACTTGGCCTTTTATTTGGTTCGATTCGTTTTGATTTGATAATGATATTGATTGATTGATTGATTGATTGATTGACTGCGCGCTTTTAAATGATTTGTGTATGCATAAACAAAGTTACATTTAAATATACATACTCTTTTTTTGCAACTACAACATTAATATACAAATATTATTTTCTTATATATATATAGATATTTGTTTTATTTGTTTACTAGCTTTGAAAAAAAATTCTTGAAAGCAAATAAACATTCGATAAATATGATTTTTGCATATTTGAAGTCTTCGGAAGACCGAATCTTACTCTTTCCAAAAGTTGTACAATTTTATTTAAATATTTAGTAGCCAATCACAGCAAGGCAAAAACATTTGATTTAATTATTTAATACAAATTAATTTAATTTAATTCATTTAATTCATTTAATTAATAGGAATAGTCAGCGGGGCAGTCATCAGAGGTGAATAATAATTGATCAGTGTTATTTGTTGTTGTTGTCTTTTAAATAAAAATTGTTTCTGTGATGAAAACGAAAATCGAAATTTTTGCCATTATCCATTATCTTTTTAACACATACATGCACACACACAAGAAGTTAATTTGAATTTGTTTCATGTTTTATGGTGAAAACTTTTTGCGAAAGAGCTTTTTACATAAATATTTTTGGACAAAAAAACACACAACAGAGTTGAAGTTGAAGTTGAAGTAGAAACAGATTGTAAGTATTTTGTATAGAGTATATGAAAGTCGTCTCGAATTGTTGTTTACTCTTGAAATTTATACTAATCGCAATTTCGCAACTAATACATACATATCGAATAAAACCCGAACCAATGCATTGATGTATATAAACCAATGCATTAGAGTGAAGACAAATGACAAATGACAAATGCATTTGTCATCTCTTTTTTTTTAGTGGTTCAATTTTGACTATTTAAAAGATATCTATGCAATTAAAAATAAACCTATATTGGAACATAATTATTAAAGCATATCTATCACACATCAGAGAATAATATTTCTATAGCCAAATTGTAGATGGAATATTTTGCAAATTATAGCTCAGCTTACAACCTATATTAATATCCTTATAGAAGGAGTCATATGCTTGATATGTATCTATATCTATACAGTCTATAACAGCTATTTCCAAGAAACTATTCTCTGTCTCAGTCATAAAACTTTTCATCGGACAATTATATCTATATAACTTCCATAGGAAAGATGTGTCGAAAATAAATTTCTTGTCTAACCAGATATTTTTTGAATATTTTATTTATGAATATAAATTTCTTGTCTATCCAGATATTTTGAATATTTTATTTATGAATAGCATTGGATGACTAGAATGAGTTTTTATAGTCTTTTTTTTTTTTTTTTGAGATATTTGTCATATTTTTGATTAAGTCATATCATCTATATCATATATCATATATCATATATCATATATCTCTATCATATCAAATATATATGTATAAGTTTTTTTTTGAAATCATTTTTGTTGATAGTTTTACAATCCAGACTGTATAGAAATAGTAAGATGTGTGTAGAGGGGAAGTGCACGGACGAAAGCAATGATAAACAAATATTAATAAAAAAATTTATATGAACATTTTGAGCACATTTGAATTTGTTTTAATTTTTATATTTTGTTTATAGGGAACATCGGGGATTTAAATGGTATTTAATTGGAACGGGGGCGGGGGGAAGATTAAAACGATTTTTCTACCACAGAGATTTTGTAGCCTTTTTTGGAAAACATTTATAATAAATTGTGTGTGTCAATTCCATTTACCTTTCATTGTCTACGTTCAAGCATTGATTTTTTTTTTTCGGATTAATTTTGACTAGAAAATTTTTGGCGATCTATATAATTATATTATTTAGGTACTTTGATCCGTAGCATTTGCAACATTTTTAGGCTCCTCATATCATTTGTAATTTGTAATTTGTAATTTGTAATTCCTTTACACACACACACACACACACACACATTCGAGGTGTATGGACAAACTCCTTTTGGAAAGCACACACACATTCATATATGTATATATATATATTATATATATGTAACTAATGATTATTGCAGTTGGTAATTGTGTGTTTTTTTTTTGGGCTTATATGTAGCTTTTTATATCAGTTTAGTATTAATTAGAAAAATAGAAAAAAAAAAAAAAAAAAAAAAAAAAAAAAAAAAAAGTATTAATTAGAAGTTTATAGCGGTAGTTAAGTAGTATACAAAAATATAAACTAGTTATGTTTTTAATGCGGAGCAAATAATGTTTAGCTAAAATAAAATGTGGACATATTTTTTTTTTATGAGTTCATCATTTTTTTTTTTTTAGTAATTTTTTGTTTTTTTTAATATTTGTTTTTTCAGTCATTACTCAGTAATTGCCTCTTTGAAGTTAGAACTCCATCGCCAGTTAAACTATGTGGTTTGGTTGTCGTATCAAAATTGTTAGTTCCAAAAAAAAGGGCAAGAAGAAGAAAACGATATCACTAGGTAAACCTCATTTGTATAAGACTTTTTAGAGCTTTGATTGGTTTTGTGTTTTGATCATCATATCAATATATGTTTAATACGTAAAACGTTTTTTTATTCGCTTTTATTATTTTAAAAATAAACTTCAAAATTTGTTTTGTTTAATTTGTAATAATTCCCCCTTTTATCGGTGAAGCTTCGACTTTCGAAAAAAAAAACTGTTGTGGGATTTTGTTTTGGAGTTAACTAGATCAATCAAAAAAAAGCATAAAGGTGTCGCAGTATGAACAAAAAAAAACTACTTTTATTAACAGCCAATAATAATCTGCCAAAAAAACCAGGAAAAACAAAAACAAACAAAGCATACGAATTAGTTTGGAAATAAATATGATTGATTTACTAGACTAGCACTAAATATGTTTGCTTATTGAACCCTTGCAAAGTTTTGAATAAGTTTTTAAGTTTTTAGTTTTTAAATAGTTTTCACATTCCTTTCCACATATATATACACACAAATTGGGTAACTAACTAATTTGTTTTTTAATATTCTAAAAGATTATGTTGTCTGCGAATATCTCAAGGCAATTATCAAAATTTACCTTCGAAAAAACTTTTAGAGATTTGCAACAAGTGAAACTCATTCAATTGCTGATTTTAAAATTTAATTTTTTCCTACTATTTACTTTTAATTTTGCACAACAAATTTGTTGTCTTCTATATAAACTGGCTATAATAATTGAAATGTAAAATAAATTATGAGTATTCGAATTGTTCAGTTTTGAATTACAACATAAACATGATTTCAATGCTGAAATTTTTAACCAAGTAATCTACCATGATTGAATATTTTTGTATAAACTGTATTGTGTATGTAAAATATACGAATTCCATTTACCAAATTGAAATGTACTTAATGTTGAATGTTGAATGTGATGAAACATATTTTTGATTTGACTAGATTTGGCTTTGTTTGTTTGTTGCTCGCGTAATTATTCACTTACCTAGTTCAAAGGCAATTCTTTTTACAAAACAATAATATCAAAAATTATTATTATAATATCAATCAGCAATTGAATTGTTAAATAATTTCTAACTATCTATCTAACAATAATTTTCGATTTAACAGACAGACGTTAAATGTTAAATACTGAACCCGATCAAAAGTGAAAGGTTTGAGATATCTCGAAAATAACCCAAAATTTCGCAAGCAAAGTTACCTCTATGTAAATTGATCAGATATTTAGATATTTCAGATATTTATTTAACGATATATGTATTTAGCAAGGTTTCTAGTGTGCAAAAGAAAAGTTCATTTTTGCAAAACTTAAACTTCGGTCAAAAGCAACTAGTTTTTTTTGTTGGTCATCTCGAAAAATTACAAAGAATATTTTTTGAAACAATATATTAAGTATATATATTTATGTTACGGTATGTTTAATGCGCGTAAAATAGCATTGGCATTTTTTTTTTTTAAATAACTATTTTGTGGTGTCGAATATATATTTCTATGGGCAGGGGAACTCACCTTGTCGGGCACCGAAATATCGGCGGAACGCAAAGAAATATCTTCATTTAACGACGGCTCATTCGGTGGCAAACGTTGTTCCTGCACGCTGGCCAAACTGTTCGAGGGAATTATTTTCACATTAAATACATATAAACATAATTGAGCGTAAAGTCGAGCAGCGTTTAAATTGTGTGCTTCGATTAAGGATAGTCAATCAATTGTTGAGGTAACCGAGGCGCACTTCGTTTAAATCGAGCTCTAGTTGAGATTTGAGACAAACCGTTTGAGGGTCACCAAGGTGCCCGTCAGCTTCTTGCAGCGCCGCAGGGCCGACTCCAGGCGATCGGGCTCTTCCTTTAGGAACTTCTCTTCGCGCACCACTTTCTCCATCTCGTTCGACAATATGCAACGCAGGCCGTTCGAGAGTGTCGGAAACTTGAGCTTCAGTTCGGCAACAGTTTTGCTAAAATAAAAGATCTCTAGTTAATTGAATTTAACGTTAAGTTATTGGACTTACCTGGCGCGACTTAAGACGAGGGCCATGTCCTCGACAGCCGTCATATTGACGCGCGTGCGTCGATTGATGACCTCGCCGCGCAGATTCTCCACCGAGGCCTCCAAATCGCTGAGATCCTTTTCGAGCCGTATGACCTCCTGCTTGTAGAGCTCCTCTTCGCGCGAGATGCGCGTCGTGTCCTGATCGCTCTGGCCCCAAAAGTTGCCATTGCTGGCCAACAGTGTGGCGCGTATGCGCATAAAGGTGCTCTTGATATCCTCGCGCACGGCCACGGACTGCGCCTGCGATAGACGCCTCAAGGTACGCACTTCCATGCGCAAATCCTTGGCCTTCTTTTGCAGGCCACGCAAATGATTGTAGACCTCCGGAGCGAGCGCAATGTCCGCCCGGTAGCTGCTGCTCGGATGCGTGCTCTGGGCCAAGACAATCGGCTTTGGCGGCGGCGGCGGCTTTAAACGATCGCGCTCTGCGGATTGTGGATTTAAAGTACAGCAAATTAAAAAAAATTTACGAATTTTACGAATTAGTTGTCAAAAATGTGTATACACCTAAGTCTGTTTTTACACGGTCTTTTTTTATTGTAGATAAAAATTGAATATTTTTCATTTTTTTACACGATTTTATTCCATTTAGCACGATTTGAAATTTGATGTACATACTTAAATTTTTTTTTGTCAAATTTAATTTTTGCGTAGTATGTTCATAGCACAAAAAAGTATTTATGAAAGAAAAAAGTCAGAAACCATCGATAGTATCGATAGTGCTATCGATAGTATTTTTTAATATTTTTTAAATTTTTTTACACGATTTTATTCCATTTAGCACGATTTGAAATTTTTCTGTACATACTTAAATCTTTTTTGTCAAATTTAATTTTTGCGAAGTATGTTCATATATGCGGATTGATTTAACGTACAGCAAATTAAATAAATTTACGAAATTTGATTAGTTGTCAAAAATGTATACACCTAAGTCTGTTTTTACACGGTCTTTTTTTACACGGTTTTCATATAACACGCTTTGAAAATTTGAATATTTTTAATTTTTTTACACGATTTTATTCCATTTAGCACGATTTGAAATTTTGTGTACATACTTAAATTTTTTTTGGCAAATTTAATTTTTGCGATTTGTATGTTCATAGCACAGAAAAGTATTTATGAAAGAAAAAAGTCAGAAACCATCGATAGTATCGATAGTGCTATCGATAGTTTGCGAATTTTTACTGGTCAAAGCGAATGCGAATAACTGATGACGTCAGCAATTAAATTTATGTTGCTGTATTTATGATTATCACTTATTTTATTTTATTTTTTACCTTAATTTTATTGCATTTAGTACGATTTGAAATTTGATGTACATACTTAAATTTTTTTTGTCAAATTTAATTTTTGCGTAGTATGTTCATAGCACAAAAAAGTATTTATGAAAGAAAAAAGTCAGAAACCATCGATAGTATCGATAGTGCTATCGATAGTTTGAGAATTTTTACTGGTCAAAGCGAATGCGAATAACTGATGACGTCAGCAATTAAATTTATGTTGCTGTATTTATGATTATCACTCATTTTATTTTATTTGATTTTATTTTTACTTTTAAGATTCGTACTTTTAAGATTAGAGTGCATATCTTTTTTATCATTAATTACTATGCTTGTGAAAATAAGCATAAAATATATTTGATTTAAAAAAAAATAAACATGAATTCTTGTTCTTGTTAAAAATTCTTGTTTTTCACTAATTTTAATAGGTTTTCGAGATTAGGAAGAAATCACCATTCATTTTTGTATACGATCAATGTCTTTTTTTACACGGTTTTTTTTTTACACGGCTTCTTCTGGAACCAATCTACCGTGTAAAAACAGACTTAGGTGTATTTTGATTCCCTTCTTACCTTGAGACGAAGTGCGCGGCAAGGTAGAGGATTTGATTGCCGGCTTTGTTGGTTTCGTATCGGCTTTGGGTCCGTTGCAGTATTATTTGTTTGAATAGGGATGAAAATTGTAATATTTTATGGCAACAAGTCTTGTCTAAGTTTATGATATATAAACTAAATAAAGTCAAGGTCAAAGTCATTTGACTTCAACCAAAAACCGAAATGAAGCAAAAAAGCGAACAACAAAAAATGATATACATACAATTTTGTTAAGTAATTTGTTGAATTTTGTTTTTTTATTTACCGGCATGTAGGGGATTATGTGACTTGGGTATTCCCTGTATATCGTCGCTAAATGAAACAGATTTCTCAAAGGACACGGATTTTTCTGAAAAAAAAAAAAACATATTATTGGGATGTACGTGCAAAAAAATGTTTGGATTGTACACTTACGACACGAGTTCTTGCCCAGTTTGGGCGCCTTTTCTCTAATATATAGCTCATCGGCTGAACCATTAGCTAAAAGTATAAAAAAGTAAGATTGCAAATCAGAGCTAAAATTGTGAATGGACGGTCAAACAAGCTCAAAAGCATTCACACAAATGAAGTTCTACCTGTTCGAGTCAGCTCGCAACTGCAACTCGAACAGCTCGAATCGAACTTGTTTGAACGTTGTTCGAGTCAACTTTTTGCAATTGCAACTCGAACAGCTCGAATCGAACTTGTTTGAACGTTGTTGTTCGAGTCAACTTTTTGCAATTGCAACTCGAACAGCTCGAATCGAACTTGTTTGAACGTTGTTCGAGTCAACTTTTTGCAATTGCAACTCGAACAGCTCGAATCGAACTTGTTTGAACGTTGTTCGTGTCAACTTTTTGCAATTGCAACTCGAACAGCTCGAACAGAACTTGTTTGAACGTTGTTCGAGTTGACGATTGGAATCATAGATTTTAACGACTTACCTTGCATTTGTGTTGGCACAACCAGATAGTTGGAATCTAGTGTCGGCACCGACATTGGGGCAATTTGTGGATTTTGATTGACCAACGCCTTCTGGACCAAACCCGTCAAGTTGGCCAATTGACGTTCCATATGCTCGACGCGTATGCGATGCAAATCTTCGGGTCTGCAAAACGATAAATAAGAACATGCGACACGCTATTTGAACACAATTGCGACAAGTTCTAATTGAGCAACCAAGCCGAAAAAAATAATTTACTCAGCCGAGCGTTACAAAAGAAAAAAATCGCAGCCAAACGCATTCATGGCCAAATTATTGCACACAGTCGAGTCGGAACTATGGCCCATTGCAGCGGTAAATATTCGCATAATTATTTGAACCGATAACTTATCGATAACTTGTTGCTCAACTCAACACAGTGACCAGCACGCCGCAGCGCTTTGCCAGCTGTTTGTCGAATTTTCAAATCGAAGATTTGCTAATATTGAAGAAATCAATGGAACTGATGGCTCAAGCAGAGAAACCAAGTTGCGGGCAGACGACTGAGCGCATGGCTTTAATGGCTGCCGATCGGTGGGTCAAAGGTTAAAGTTCTTCTTCTTTTTTCCTATTCCTATTTACGTTTTTTTTTTAGGGGCGTTGAGCACGGCAATTCGGGCCAAAGCGCTCCGGCCTGGGTCGAGGAGAAGCCATCCAAGCTGCAGACTCTGTTCCAAATAAGCATTACTTCGCTCGCCTTTCTTTCGTTTGGCGGCTATTTGCTTTGCCTCATCGTTCAGGCCATCAAGAGCAAGGGCACAACCTATTTTCATCCGGTGGCAACGGCAACCGCAACCAATACAAATGGCAACGTGAAGCGCATCAAAATCTACAGACGCAGCAGACGTAGACGGAGTATCCACTCGGCTCACATTCCAGATTTGCTCTCGGCGGACTATGCGACTTATATGGCAGCCGTGCGTGGCCAGCATTTGGGCTATGCTCACCTGGTTGGATCGTAGATCTGATTGCCGCGATGCTGCGGCAGTCGGTTGGGGCCCACTTTAATGCCGTACAACGAGTACTGATCCTCCGCGAGGGCCACATCGCTGTCAAGTTAACAGAAAGAGAGAGAGAATTTATTATTATTATTTAAGTATACAGATATTAGAGAAAACTTTCGACTCTGTTAGACTGTCACTCAAGTTCCCATTCCGCGTCTATGCACATCATTGAGTAATAAAGAGAGCTTTTTTTACCGTTTTGTAAATTCCAACTCAAAAATAAAGCTCATTTACTATTGGAAGCAATAACAAATCATTCGCAAAACAACAACAGTGTTTTTATCGTCCGCCGTTTTGATCAAAAGTTTCTGCGCGATGATGAGGACGGACATAGGAAACTCAGTGCAAAGAAAAGGGACAACAATAATGCCACTGTGCTTGTTGCTGGCTTCTCTGTCGTTCTAACAAGGCGGCGGCGCGTAGAAACAACAACAACAACACTATTTGGGTTCTAATCATTGAGTAATAAAGAGACAGAGCTGAGGGCTTGCTCTGAGCTTTTTTTACCGTTTTGAAAATCATGAGTGGTAGATCGGGATGGTCCGCAAACGCAAAATCCAACTCAAAAATAAAGCTCATTTACTATTGGAAGCAACAACAAATCATTCGCAAAACAACAACAACAGTGCGCATTTGTTTTTATCGTCCGCCGTTTTGATCAAAAGTTTCTGCGCGATGATGAGGACGGACATAGGAAACTCAGTGCAAAGAAAAGGGACAAAAAATAATGCCACTGTGCTTGTTGCTGGCTTCTCTGTCGTTCTAACAAGGCGGCGGCGCGTAGAAACAACAACAACACTAATGTTGTTGTTGCCTAGCCGAGTCTCGGCGCAAGTAGGTAGAAAAATCGGAATGCGAGCAGGCGCCATGACATTTAAATCAAAGGGTTACGCACACATCATACACTATGACGTCACATTTTTGGAAGAATTTCATTTCTTGTGATGCTTAGAATATATTTCTATCTTTATTACGTACATTAAAGTAATATATTAATAGGGTCTTTTAAAATAATGTTTGTATTTAATAATGTATTACTTTATTGTACGCCGCGATTGCACACAAAAAGCCATAGTATGTGACGTCACATGCGCAACAGAATGTTGCAATCTTCTCAAATTCATATACTTGCCTTGGCTTGGAAAACACATACATGCATATTTTTTGCCAACGAAATAGAGCTTTTGATCCAAAAGCCTCCTCTGTCTCTTTATTACTCAATGGCACATTAAAAACAAATATTTTTTGTCTTCGGGCAATTCTACTCAATTTACTGATTTGAATTATTATTGTTCGCCTTTAATCGTTCATTTTCCATTTCATTATTTATTTAATTTATATAAATAATCAGATATAGAAATTGCTGCTGCTGGATTTGAACCGACGAGCTTTCGCTTGGTAAGTCGAAAAGGAAGCTTCAGCAGCTTCCCAAATTTTTGTTGTCTTCAGGGAATTCTACTCAATTTACTGATTATAATTATTATTGTTCGCCTTTAATCGTTCATTTTCCATTTCATTATTTATTTATTTCTATTTATATATATATATATAAATATATATATAATATAAATATATATATCTTACTAGCGGGTATAACCCGGCCTTATCCGTGGCACGTATGTTATAAAATCAATGTTCTCAAACAAATTTGAAATTATTTTCAAACTTATCGAACGGTAAACAAATAACTTTCATACAAACGTTTTCCGCCAATTTACCACTGTTGCGGGTGGAATTTCCCGAAACGCCGTCTTAACGTTCACCTTTATCACGTAAGGAAAATAAGTTTGAGACCGATCGGATGGTAAACAAAAAAGTTACATACACAAGTTTTTCACGCTTTTTCCACACTCGCGGGAGGAATTTGCCGAAACCACGTCTTAACGTTCAACTTTATCACATAAGGTAACTACAGTGAAAATTTCAGCTTTCTAGCTGTCAGTCAGTCAGTCAGGACAAACATTTGTATATATATAGATATATCTTATAGCTAACCTTTGCTCCTCGTCAATGATGGGCGCCACAACGGCGCCGCGTGTGCCGTACTGGCTGTAGTACGGTTCCTCATAGTTGCCACGTACGCTCCGTTCCGGAGAGCTGGTGTATCCGTCTGCAAGATCAGCTCAGTTAAAAGTGGTTTATAAATTGCAGTAAATAAAAATTAAACACTATTCATACAAGAAAATAACAAAAAAAATATATATATTTACGAATTAGTTCGATATAAAAATCTGACTAATTTTGTAAGTGTGTCACGCTGTGAATTTTGTGAACCCATAAAAAGCGTATCCAATGGAACTTAGATAGAAAACTTAGATGGAAAAAAGTGATTTGTAAAGAAAAAAAAAAGAGAGAGGTATTTATTCGTGTACCTGGTAAACTGTATAATTGATCCGAGGAATATGGAAATAGGGGTTCCATGCTACCCCTTCGATTAATCGATCTGAATGGTTTCACAGGCGTTCCTTTTTTTTTTTTATATTTTATATTTTTTATATTTAATTATACATAATAGATTTACGCATGGCAGTTTTTTAAACAAAAGCATGGACGTAATTGTATATATAAATATAAAGATAGAATGTGAAAAGAAACTCTTTTATTTACAGCCCAATATTTTTTTTTTATAACGTAAACTAAAAAAAAAAACACAAGAAACAACAATTAATCTAATATTCATAATATTCAGTTTTGGTAGAGCTGATAAAATTAAAAAAAAAAAAAAACAGACACACGGATTTGACTTGATCAAGATTTATATTCGGCTTAAAAAGGGGAAGGTCCTTTAATGTTTAACACTTAAAAAGGACTCGTTTATGATGAAGCACAACCCATTGAATAAGCAAACCAAACAAATACAAATCAATGTCCAAAATCAAAAGATGTACTTAAAATAGTTGTAGTTTAGGACTAAGAAATAAATGAAACGCACCCATCGAGACTTTGGCACGTTCCGAGGCGTAGATGCCGCGGGGCAGAGTCTGCGAGGATCCAACATAATATGGAGCTGGTTGTTTGCCAATCTGAAAAAAACAATAATATAATAGAGTCAATTTAATATATAATTTATTGAACAAATAAAGACTTACTGATACGGAAATTCCCAACTATTTTCTATATTTTAAATGAGCCGAAAAAAAAACTATTTTAAAAGCTGGCTTGGCTAAAAATAAAAAGCTTCTCAGCCGGAAGCCGGTTCAAACTGTAACCATCTATACAAAAATATTTTAATAATTAAACAAATATATAAATAAATTAAATTAATAGATAAATACTTGAAGTGAAGTACAAGTTTTTATTATTTTTCAGCCTTGACATATAATAGACTCAATATAATATATAATTTATTGAACAAATAAAGACTTACTGATACGGATTATAAAACGAAGCAGTTGGAATTGGAAATTCCCAACTATTTTCTAGATTTTAAATGAGCCGAAAAAAAAACTATTTTAAAAGCTGGCTTGGCTACAAAAATAAAAAGCTTCTCAGCCGGAAGCCGGTTCAAACTGTAAGCATCTATGCAAAAATATATTAATAATTAAACAAATATATAAATAAATTAAATTAATAGATAAATACTTGAAGTGAAGTACAAATTATTATTGGTTTTCAGCCTTGACATTTGGCCCTCATTCGGATGGCGCAAAAAAATGTTAATAAGTTTCACTTTAATTTCAAGTCAACAATGTTTTTGGCTGGGAATTCCAGAGGCCTGGGCCGGGCCAACAACTAACAAGACAAGACAAGAAAAAAAAGACATAATCGATGCACAAATGTTGTAACAAAAAATAACACACACCCAGTTAATCAAAGTCTTTGCCAATTATTGTCTGTGTTGTCTGATATTGCCTGATATATACTTTCTCTTGTCAGAGACCTTTATTTTCTATGCAAATCATAGGCGATTCGACTTATAGGAATAGGTAGGGGATAGAATGTCAGGGTATTCGATAACAGATCGAAGGATCCATAGATCGAAGGATCCACAGATCGAAAGATCCACAGCTCGAAGGATCCACAGATCGAAAAATCCACAGCTCGAAAAATCCACAAATCGAAGGATCCACAGATCGAAGGATCCACAGATCGAAGGATCCACAGATCGAAAAATCCACAGATCGAAGGATCCACAGCTCGAAAAATCCACGGATCGAAGGATCCACAGATCGAAGGATCCACAGATCGAAGGATCCACAGATCGAAGGATCCACAGATCGAAAAATCCACAGATCGAAAAATCCACAGATCGAAAAATCCACAGATCGAAGGATCCACAGATCGAAGGATCCACAGATCGAAGGATCCACAGATCGAAGGATCCACAGATCGAAAAATCCACAGATCGAAAAATCCACAGATCGAAAAATCCACAGATCGAAGGATCCACAGATCGAAGGATCCACAGATCGAAGGATCCACAGATCGAAGGATCCACAGATCGAAGGATCCACAGGATCCACAAAAAAATCCATTAGGCAACAAACAAATATATTTCTTTCTTTCAGCTTAGATATTAGCTTTCAGTTCAACATTTATATATTTTATTAAATTAAATTAAATCAATTTAATATATATATATTCCACATGAAAAGCAAAACAGTTGAACCACAATAAAAGTAAATGGATCGAATTACTATATCTTTAGCTGTCTTACGATCGATCGGCTGAGAATTAAATCTGAATAAATTCTTGTTTAATAATTTTGGTCGTTTTATGTGTTTGCCGAAAATATATATAGTAAATTGTTAATATATTATTAATTATTTAATTTAATAATTATAATTTAATTATTATCATTAATTAATAATATTAATTAATATACCTGATCTATTTGAATAGGCCATCAAATCAGGCCACAATATTAAATAGCTGCCATAAAAATGTTTTCTCAAATTTTTTTATAACTTTAAATTATAACTTTAACAAACTCGGCATTCATGACTTTTAACATGGAATCTTGTCAGACCTTTGTTATATAGAGAATCTTTTATCTGAAGAATCGGTAAAAAAAAAAAATATAATTTTGAATAACAATTTTTTGACCTTTACGACTTCTAATATCCATATTAAGAATCCTAGAACATAAATACGAGGTATCTAAGAGGGAATCAAAGTTTTTTTTAACCAAGCTCGGCATTCATGACTTTTACCATGAAATCTTTAATGTGTGAAGAATCGGTAAAAAAAATAGAATTTTCTATAAATATTTCTTTAATCAACAAGCCCAAATTTGACCTTTACTAATATCCCAATATCTATATTTAAAATTCTATAGGAAATTCGAAGACAGATCTTTTGTATAAAGAGGGAATCAAAGTTTTTTTTTTTTAACCAAACTCGGCATTCATGACTTTTACCATGAAATCTTTTATGTGTGAAGAATCGTTAAAAAATAGAATTTTCTATAAATATTTCTTTAATCATTAAGCCCAAATTTGACCTTTACTAATATCCTAAAATTCTATAGGAAATTCGAACACAGATCTTTTGTATAAAGAGGGAATCAAAGTTTTTTTTTAATTAAACTCGGCATTCATGACTTTTACCATGAAATCTTTTATGTGTGAAGAATCGGTAAAAAAAAAATAAAATTTTCTATAAATATTTCTTAAATCAACAAGCCCAAATAAGAATTCTTCAAAATATGACTTTTTTAAGAATTGGAAGATTGGAAGATCATAAAAGCGAGGCAACTGCGAGGGAATTCAATTTGCGGCGCTGTAAAGACAACAAAAAAAAAAAAACAA
This sequence comes from Drosophila lacicola, assembly GCA_035045355.1. Taxonomy (NCBI): domain Eukaryota; kingdom Metazoa; phylum Arthropoda; class Insecta; order Diptera; family Drosophilidae; genus Drosophila; species Drosophila lacicola. The sequence continues at coordinate 218,045 of JAWNPB010000148.1, read as the reverse complement.
GTAAGCCGAAATTCGACCAATACGACCTTCCAATATATTAAGAATTCTAGAAGACATTCGAAGACAGATCTTTTGCATAAACACGAGTTATCTAAGAGGGAATCAAAGTTTTTTTTTTAACCAAACTCGGCATTCATGACTTTTACCATGAAATCTTCTATGTGTGAAGAATCGGTAAAAAAAATAGAATTTTCTATAAATATTTCTTCAATCATCAAGCCCAAATTTGACCTTTACAAATATCCTAATATCCATATTTAAAATTCTATAGGAAATTCGAAGACAGATCTTTTGTATAAAGAGGGAATCAAAGTTTTTTTTTTTAACCAAACTCGGCATTCATGACTTTTACCATGAAATCTTTTATGTGTGAAGAATCGGTAAAAAAAAAAATAGAATTTTCTATAAATATTTCTTCAATCATTAAGCCCAAATTTGACCTTTACTAATATCCTAATATCCATATTTAAAATTCTTTAGGAAATTCGAAGACAGATCTTTTGTATAAAGAGGGAATTTAGTTTTTTTTTAACCAAACTCAATTAACCAAAACAATTCATGACTTTTACCATGAAATCTTTTATGTGTGAAGAATCGGTAAAAAAAAATAGAATTTTCTATAAATATTTCTTCAATCAACAAGCCCAAATTAGAATTCTTCAAAATATGTTTAGGTTAATTTTCTTGGCTGTCGCATTTCATAATTGTCAATCGGACTGATTGACTGACTGATTGACTGATTTATTAATGATGAAAGGAAACCGCTCGAGTTATTATAACACAAGCCGCGAGTGGCGACAGTTGGCTTATAATAATTCGCATTCAACTGGCTGTGAGGGGCAGGTGGGGGCAGGCGGGCAGGTGGGCAGGCGGGCAGCTGGGGGCAGCTGTGTCAGTGTTTTTTTTAACTGAGCTTGAGAGTACAAACATGCTTACATAAATGTGAGTGGTTCATTCGTTGCATTCAGACAAAAAGCTACAAAAACAAAACGCCAACCAGTTTCAATTTCAATACAATTTTACAATTTGTTACAACCTGGCCCGAGCGAGAGAGAGACGTACTCGCTTTTTGAGTTGTTTATTTTTTTTTTTATTTTTATTTTTGATTTTCTTCTTCTTTGCGTCTCCGGTCGACACAGCTTTGGCGCATGCGTAGACGGGCGTCAGTTAAGTGCGAGACAGCGCCGCAGACGGACGTAAAAAGCGGTATAAGTTGAAATTGCCAAAAAAAAAAAAGGTACCAAAGGTATTCCACCCCGGTTAATAGTATGGTTAGGCGAGCAATTTGGCCAACAGGCTGTGGAGCAGCAGCGGAACTTGTGCTCATCATTTTGCTCGGCGCACGAGTTGCCTTCGCTTGGAAGCCGATTGCCTCCGGCAGCCCGATAACATCGTACAGCCTGAAGCAATCGCATCCAGGCGAGGCCAGCAGCAGCCACGAGCTGGAAACCAGCAGCAGCTATGCCCAATTTGGTGGCGATCAAAAGGAGGAGGAGCAGAACGATCTATTGCAACCGATCCAATTTGCTGATCCCGAACACGAAAATCATCCCGATCATTACGAGTCGTACGAGACAACTTCTCTCAGCTTTCCGCGCACTCCGCTCTACGTCTCCGCCTCCGCCTCGGATAGCTGCAGTGTCAAGAAATTCGCATTCAATCAGGACGGCGCGGTTGAGTACAACAACGAGTTGCCCGAACTGGAACAGTTCACGTTATGTTTCTGGATGCGTTTTACCAATCACAGCGGCGATCATGTCATGTTGACCTACCAAGGTGAGTGTGTTGGGCGGCTTAAGCCGTCAAAATAAGGTAGATTCATCTCGGCGATTATTAATTTGAATACAAAAAAAAAAAAGAAGGGCCCGCCGGCTCGTTGAAGATACTTTCTTTAATCAACACGACGACCTTTTCTTATATAAGCGTAAGTTAATTGTTGCGAGTCAACCTTCGCTTTGTGTGAGACCTGTGACCAACATAATTTCGAACCTGGCCCCAAAAAAAAAATTGAAAGTGAAAGGGATCCAACTTCCTGTTGTGAATGGTTTTTTTTTGTCTGATTCGATTTTGACAGATAAAAGCGTGACAGCAGGGCTTAACACACATATTTTTTGATGCTCACAGACAAAGATACAGATACAGATACAGAGACAGACAAAGATACAGATACAGATACAGATACAGATATAGATATAGATATAGATACAGACACAGATACAGATACAGATACAGATACAGATACAGATACAGATACAGATACAGATACAGATACAGATACAGATACAGATACAGATACAGATACAGATACAGATACAGAGACAGACAAAGATACAGATACAGATACAGATACAGATACAGATACAGATACAGATACAGATACAGAGACAGACAAAGATACAGATACAGAGACAGACAAAGATACAGATATAGATACAGATAAAGATACAGATACAGATACAGATACAGATAAAGATACAGAGACAGACAAAGATACAGATACAGATACAGAGACAGACAAAGATACAGATACAGAGACAGACAAAGATACAGATACAGATACAGATACAGATACAGATACAGATACAGATACAGAGACAGACAAAGATACAGATACAGAGACAGACAAAGATACAGATATAGATACAGATAAAGATACAGATACAGATACAGATACAGATAAAGATACAGAGACAGACAAAGATACAGATACAGATACAGAGACAGACAAAGATACAGATACAGAGACAGACAAAGATACAGATACAGATACAGATACAGATACAGATACAGAGACAGACAAAGATACAGATACAGATACAGAGACAGACAAAGATACAGATACAGATACAGATACAGATACAGATACAGATACAGATACAGATACAGATACAGATACAGATACAGATACAGATACAGATACAGATACAGAGACAGACAAAGATACAGATACAGATACAGATACAGATACAGATACAGAGACAGACAAAGATACAGATACAGATACAGAGACAGACAAAGGTACAGATACAGAGACAGACAAAGATACAGATACAGATACAGATACAGATACAGATACAGATACAGAGACAGACAAAGATACAGATACAGATACAGAGACAGACAAAGATACAGATACAGATACAGATACAGATATAGATATAGATACAGAGACAGACAAAGATACAGATACAGATACAGAGACAGATACAGAGACAGACAAAGATACAGATACACGGGTCATTTATTTGATTGTAGCAAGTATCTTGGAGATGCTTTGACTACTCTTTGACTTTTATCTTGCAACTATTTGCAAGTTGCCCGCATCGTTGCTTGAGGAGAGACAAACCACATTACATAAGCGCTAAATTTACCTGTTTGCCTGCTTTTGTTATTTCAACTGAGTTGAGATTATTTTAAATATGCAATTTGAGCTGCGTGCAAAAGCTTCCGCCGTCTTGACCCGAGACGACAACACACCTTCCTGCAGCCAAAAACATTTACCTGTGCAACTAAACTGGTCGACGAGAGTCTACTCTGCCTCTTGGATATTATTAGATATGGCATCTATTATGTTAACAGGATTTCTCTATATTTTCCGCGAGTGTCAAAAGATAGATAAGTGTCTCATCAATAGTTTAAAGATTTAAATCTGACTAAAGTTTTTTCTGACTGAAGTTTTCTTAAGGCTCGAAAGTGCGCCAAAACTTAAACAGAGTTTTGGAAAATTTCAACTCCAAGTGTGAGAAATAGTTGGTAAAACAGGTGTGCCATAAAATTAACAATTGTTTTTTTTTTTTTTTTCGTTTCATTTTTCCCAACTACAATTATTTTTTTGCACACTGCGTACGAAGTTTGTCGAAATATTTTGTTAAATACTTTTTTGGGAAAATATATAGCTTTGTTCTTTATAGTTGGTGCGAATTATTCAAAAAAATTTGGCTACCATTTCGTAGATTTAACAATATTTATAGTTAATTTCTTCGAGTAGATAATAAAAGAGGGTTAAATTTCATACAAATTATTTTTTTACAATTATTTTTTTGCACACTGCGTACGAAGTTTGGGAATCGTAGACAGAAGTCGAAATATTTTGTTAAATACTTTTTTGGGAAAATATGTTCCTTTGTTCTTTATAGTTCAAACAATTTTGGCTACCATTTCGTATATTTAACAATATTTATGGTTAATTTCTTCGAGTAGATAATAAAAGAGGGTTAAATTTCATACAAATTATTTTTTTACAATTATTTTTTTGCACACTGCGTACGAAGTTTGGGAATCGCAGACAGAAGTCGAAATATTTTGTTAAATACTTTTTTGGGAAAATATGTTCCTTTGTTCTTTATAGTTCAAACAATTTTGGCTACCATTTCGTATATTTAACAATATTTATGGTTAATTTCTTCTAGTAGATAATAAAAGAGGGTTAAATTTCATGCAAATGATCAAAATATCTGAGCTAGATTTCAGATATCAAGTATCTTTCTGGTTTATCAGTTAATTAGTTTGGACAAAAGTGAATATATTTGATTGAATTATTTTTCTTTAGAAATATGTTACTTTTGGTCCTGAATCTGCCTGTAGTAATATGTAAATCTCAAACTAGACTTTATATATAGGAAAATTTGGATTCTCATTCATTCATTCAGATATCAAGTATCTTTCACAATTTTTAATATTAGTTAATTAGATTGAAGAATCGTTTGCCCCGCAAAGACAAAAGTGAACATATTTAGTTGAATTATTTTTCTTTAGAAAATATCTATGCATAGAAAATATCCTGCATCTACAAACAGTTTCGATAGCTTAACATTATTTATATAAAAATCTCCAACTATATGAACTAGATTTAGATACTCATTCATGCATTCAGATATCAAGTATCTTTCACAATTTTTAATATAAGTTAATTAGATTAAAGAATCTTTTGCCCCGTAAAGACAAAAGTGAACATATTTAGTTGAATTATTTTTCTTTAGAAAATATCTACCTTTTGGTCGTCATAAAAATCTCAAACTATATATGAACTAGATTTAGATTCTCATTCATTCAGTTCAGATATCAAAAGTATCTTTCACTTTTTGGATATCACTTAATTAGCTGAGCTCGCAGTTGCATCACGCAATTTGCTCTGATTTCATAACCGAGCCAATTAACTCTGTCTCTGTCTCTGTCTCTCACTTGTGCAGTGGAAAAGGAAGCACGCGAAATACAAATCTGGGTCGCGAATGCGCAAAATTCCAGTTTCCTATCGATGGCCATAAAAGGTCAGCAAATGTACAGGTACGTCAATCATTGCAATCAATCAATTCCAAAAGTAACATAGTTTTTTTTATAATATTGTTCTCTCTATTTTTTCTTTGGGGGTTTCCCCTGATTTTGGCGCAGATTGAATTACCCGCTGCGCATGCGGCAATGGCATCACATGTGCAGCTCGTGGAACGGCAAAACCGGCGAGTGGCAAGTCTGGCTAAAGGCAGAACGCATCGGGCGCGGCTTCCACAATTCGGTGAGTAACAAGTCTCAAATAACGCATTTCAAATCGGAAAGCAGCGGAAACAACATTGGCCAAGACGGCGACACAAATTGCGGCAATTGGTTTGAATTATGCCATTTGCTCAGCTATTAAATATCACTTTTCTCACAATATATATATATATATATATATAGAGAGTATCACAAAGCTGTCTGCTTATGGCCAATCAAAACTGATGTTCTTCGGATCTTTATCTTTATGAATCTTTATGAATCGTAGAGAATTATTCGAGCAAAAGCTTTGCCCGTATGTAAGAAGCACGGCGAGAAAGATATTTTGAAAAACAAAAAAGTTTTCCATACAACAAACTAATTTTCGACCGATTGTTCCTATGGCAGCTATATGATATAGTGGTCCGATGTTGATAGGATTTTGCATATATATGAAGAGTATAGTAAAACTCATAAATGCCGAGTTTGGTTAAGATACATAGATAAAGAAAAAAGTTTTTCATACAAGAATCTACTTTTCGACCGATTGTTCCTATAGCAGCTATATGATATAGTGGTCCGATGTTAATAGGATTTTGCATGTATATAAAACGCATAGTAAAACTAATAAATGCCGAGTTTGGTCAAGATATCTTTATAAAGAAAAAAGTTTTTCATACAAGAATCTACTTTTCGACCGATTGTTCCTATGGCAGCTATATAAAATAGTGGTCCGATGTTAATAGGATTTTGCATATATATGAAGAGTATAGTAAAACTCATAAATGCCGAGTTTGGGTAAGATACAAAGATAAAGAAAAAAGTTTTTCATACAAGAATCTACTTTTCGACCGATTGTTCCTATAGCAGCTATATGATATAGTGGTCCGATGTTAATAGGATTTTGCATGTATATAAAGAGTATAGTAAAACTAATAAATGCCGAGTTTGGTCAAGATATCTAGATAAACACAAAAGTTTTCCATACAACAACTCAATTTTCGACCGATCGTTCCTATGGCAGCTATATGATATAGTGGTCCGATGTTAATAGGATTTTGCATGTATATAAAACGCATAGTAAAACTAATAAATGCCGAGTTTGGTCAAGATATCTTTATAAAGAAAAAAGTTTTTCATACAAGAATCTACTTTTCGACCGATTGTTCCTATGGCAGCTATATAAAATAGTGGTCCGATGTTAATAGGATTTTGCATATATATGAAGAGTATAGTAAAACTAATAAATGCCGAGTTTGGTCACGATATCTTAATAAATAAAAAAGTTTTTCATACAAGAATCTACTTTTCGACCGATCGTTCCTATGGCAGCTATATAAAATAGTGCTCCGATGTTAATAGGATTTTGCATATATATGAAGAGTATAGTAAAACTCAGAAATGCCGAGTTTGGTCAAGATATCTTTATAAACACAAAAGTTTCCCATACAACAACTCAATTTTCGACCGATCGTTCCTATGGCAGCTATATGATATAGTGGTCCGATGTTGATAGGATTTTGCATATATATGAAGAGTATGGTAAAACTCAGAAATGCCGAGTTTGGTCAAGATATCTTTATAAAGAAAAAAGTTTTTCATACAAGAATTTATAATCGATCAAAAATATTTTGACAGCTAGTTGGCCATAAAATAGCGGCAAAAGGAACACTGCGATCGGGCGGCAGCTCCGTGACGGGTGAAGTGAGTCACGGCCTGCACTTTGAGCTAACAATGCTGCAAATCTATCGCGTCGCGTTGAGCGCGGGCAAGGCGCATCGGGATCACAAGCATCATCATGTGCACCATGTCGACCACGATGGCCAGGAGGTGTCCAGCACAACGCGTGCGCCGCCAATGGTCAGTATTAAATGGACGACAATCTCGACAAACTATTAACTTGATTCAATTTAGATAAATCGAGCACAGCCGATGCACTCGCTGCTCGCCAGCGGCCAAATCCCCGCCAGAGTGCGCATCAATCTGGCCGGGCAGCAACCGCCGCCTCAACAACAACAACAACAACAACAAGCGATTACGGTCAACACGAATTTCGTTAACGGACAAATTAACGCTGGTTCCCGTTTGGTGGCGGAGCAGCTGCTTGGCCGAACCGCAAGTGAGCCGGCGGAACGCTTCCAGATGCTCAGCAACTCGGCCAATGTGCAGTTCATAGATGAGACAGAGACGCACATACGGTTCAAACGGGAAGCCGAGGCGACTCCAATTAAAGATAAGCAGCTGCGGAAGCGAGGCCTAATCTTGCTGGACGATGGTTCCGTTGTGGATGATGGCCTCGACCTTGGCAGCAAATACAACGGTCTGGCCGACTTTGGGGGTCAGCAGTTCAGGCAGGATTTGACATTGAAAATGACGCTGGAGGCGGAAATCAGCACACACGATCGCGAACCAGCCGAAGAGGAAGTCAAGGCAGTGATGGGCATCTGCGGCAGCTGCGACCCGGAGCCGTTTCAGGGCGCGATTGTGTTTGCCTGGAAGAACGTGGAGGAGCACATGAATAACACGCTCAAGGGTCTCAGCGTCGGCGCCTGCGGCAACTTCTAGCTGCCTTTCCAAGCAGTCAAAAATAGATAGATAAAAATAGATACATTTAAGCAGGAGCAGGGAGCAGGCAGCAGGGCGCAGGGAGCAACGCTTATTGTACATAATTGCATATGTTATTTTGTTTGTTTTTTTTTTGCATTAAAGCTGGACAAACCGACTTTATCCTCAGCTCTATGTATATATGCGCATATTTATAGAAATATATAACACGGTCTTCAAATAAAACTAACTACAATCATTTGCCTTAAATATTTAAATCGGGGAAACCCAAGAATATTAAATGATTTCCCTTTTCGAAACTGCTTTCACCTTGCAATAAGCTCCACTAAAATGGAGCTCCGGATTCGAGAGTTGATTGTAAAAATCGGCCTTACCTTGGACTTGTGGATGTGCTGGTGCTTGAAGTCCGAATCGAATTCGGGCTCACTGAAGTAGCTCTGATCCTGATCCCAGCTGGTTGGTGCCTGGGGCAGTGGCTGCGGTATGCCCGGACCGCCGGGCAATATCTGTGGCGGAGCTGCTACCTCGGTGGACTCGAAGAGACGCAGCACGGAACGATCGCGTATTTCGCGCAAATGCGAGCGCACATCTTCCAATTCATAGAACATATCCTTGCTGGCATCGTGTATGTAGATCTTAACGTTCGGTCCCTCCAAATACGACATGGTCAGCTGGCGGGGAAACGAGCGCACAAACAGCGCACGCACCGTATCGATTGAGGTGATCTCATTTGGGAGCAGTGCTCGCTTTGTTTCCGAACGATACTGTAGAAATACCAGGCCCAGCGGTCGTTCCAGTGTTTTGGATGGTGTGCGCACCACTGGCAACGATGAGCGCTGTTTGCCGCCGCGCCGAAAGCCAGTGCTGGCCGTTTCCACCTCGGACATAATGCCGGGATCGTCGTCGAACAATGGACCCTGATTAACGGGCGCATAGCCGCGCATGGGCTGATTCTTCTTGTTCTTCTGCGCTCGTGTGCTCATCTAAGGTACGAGAGAGAGAGTGTGTTGCAATTGGATTTGAATCTGGATTATTGTCGCTGCTTACTTCCAGGTCCATGGCACGTTGCTGCTGCGGCATTTGATGGGCGTGAGGATGTTGCGAGCTGCCATAGACTAAAATGTCGCCGCCGAGTGTGTGGCGCCGCGGATCGTCGCGGCGCATTGCGCGTCTGCGCTCGTCGCCGCCTTTAAATGGATACCGAAAAACCAGTTAGAGCATGCATCGAATAGTGATGATTATTTACCTTGGTCGTTGGTCGGCAAGCGGCCCGGTTTGTTCTCATTTTGCCAGTCTTCTTCTGAAAATGTAGCCACAAAATGCGTTAATACGGCAAGATAATAACGTTATCGATAGTTGATAGTTGATATCGATTATTGCAATGCCAACAAATGCGTTAATAGTTACGGCAAGATAATAAACAATCGAGCGCACTCGTTATCGATAGTTGATAGTTGATATCGATTATTGCAATGCCTGCAAGTTGCCAGACCCGGTTTATTTTAAATATATGTATATGTATGCATACATATACATATGTATGAACTTACATGTACATGTATATATGTATGAGCATATGCATTTGTATGTGCAAGTATTTTGTTTGGCTCTCTTTTATTTTATCGTATTAGCTATTCTTTGCAATTACCTCCTTCTCGTCCTTTGCGTTTCTTTTTCGACGATGAGCTGCTGTTCGCACTGCCACTTTGATTTGTTGATGCACTTTTATCTTTGCTCTTCCAACGGATCAACATTTTCAACCGCTTTACTAGTTATTTGTTTAAAAGTTAATTATATTTGGCTTTTAAATTATTACGCGCAAGATTTGTGCACTGTAACAAGAAACCAAAAAAGTCACATTTTTATAAGTGAAAAATAAAATATATGGATACATACATACATATGTGTGTGTAATAATTTAAGTATAGAGCGAGTTGAATAAATATATGTACATATGTGTGTGTGTGTGTGTATATATGTAAGTATTGATCTATTAAAATTGCACTGCAATTATGTACGCACATACACATACACATGCATAGGTGTATACATGTATGTATGCATGTCAAAAACTTCGATGAGTCTGGATAAAGCGGCTTCATTTGAACTTTGTTTACATTTTGTGCCGGCACGAATATTCACAAACATATGTAAATATGTATGTGCGTATGCATTTAAATACGCATGTTAATTTGTGCTATAATTTAATATCTGTTTGCATGTACACATGTACATATACACATCCCATCGAACATAACCATATATTTTACACTACTTATAAATGCAAAAGCATTTAGTGTACATATGTATGTATGTATGTATAGAGTGTACGTGGGTGTGGTGGAAAATGGCAAGCATCAATAACCGCCGAATAAGTACGAATACTTTATGCTCCTTTCGGGGCCTACATACATACATACATACATATGTTCATATGTATGCACATATGCACGTACATGCAAGATTCAAAGTGAATGTTTTGAAAATTTTGTTTGAACATCAAAATATCTTATTGTAGTGGCATTTCAAAGGACATTGCAGCTGTATTTACATATGAATATGCATACATACGTCTGAATCGAGGGTATAACGATATACATATGTATGTATGCATGTAGGCACATATATGTATGTATATGACAGTATGACAGTATTTACTACCATCTAAAAACTGTTTAATGCAGACTGCACTGTATGTAGAAACGCATCGAATTATGTTTAACAGTTATAATTCTTATGCGATGCTTTATTCATACGAATAAGGACAAGGAAATACATACGTACATATGTACTGTTGTAAATGAAAAATATGTGTTGTACCAGTAACATGTCCGGGCCTGTTTGCTGCTTAACGTCGTATAATTTATACACTTTGTCAGATTTAATGATGTTTTTGACTCATCTCGCGCTAATCGCAGCCCGTCGTACGTAATTGACCGCGTTTAAAACCCGTTCGATACGTTTTAACACTCAACAGCAAAATTATTTCTGGTATATCAGAATACGTTTCCGCCCTAAAACGCGGTGTACGCGGGATAATTTTAATGGCGCATGCGCGTTGGCCAATTGCGCCGGTGTGGCCAATTTGCAAAAAGAATTTCAAAGCGCACACAAATAAATAAATAAAATGTACAATTTCACAGATTAAATAAATATGAACTTAACAGTCTGTTTTTCATTTGCCTATAAAAAAAGCATTATATATATATAAAAAAAAACATGCATACATATTTTATTATAAATACATTCAATTAATGTTCAAATTTTTTCGAATCAGCCTCTAATTTTTTTTCTTCCCTGTTGAGATAATAATAAATAGATTAAATAATTTATATATTAATAAAGATAGAATATGCCTCACAGATTTTGACTTTAGTATATGGCTTAAACAATCCAATTTATAGTTACAGGGTATGACTTTATAAAGTAAACATTGAATTTATGTTATTTTCTATTCAGCTTTTCATATGTTTTATCCTCGTTTAGTTTACATCCATGAAATGCGACTACTATAGAGTTTACAGCGAAAAATAAAGCGCCCAACACATTCCTTTTTCGCAAATCAGCATAACATAAGTTTAGGTTTGAGTAATCTCGTATGTTGGTCATATTAAAAAATAGTAACTCGCTTACATCAACCAGTTACTCGCTTACATCAACCAGTTGCTCGCTTACATCAACCAGTTGCTCGCTTACATCAACCAGTTCCTCGCTTACATCAACCAGTTCCTCGCTTACATCAACCAGTTACTCGCTTACATCAACCAGTTGCTCGCTTACATCAACCAGTTACGCGCTTACATCAATCAGTTACTCGCTTACATCAACCAGTTACGCGCTTACATCAATCAGTTACTCGCTTACATCAACCAGTTACGCGCTTACATCAATCAGTTACTCGCTTACATCAACCAGTTACGCGCTTACATCAATCAGTTACCCGCTTACATCAACCAGTTACTCGCTTACATCAACCGGTTACCCGCTTACATCAACCAGTTGCTCGCTTACATCAACCAGTTACGCGCTTACATCAACCGGTTACTCGCTAACATCAACCAGTTACTCGCTTACATCAGTCAGTTACTCGCTTACATCAACCAGTTACTCGCTTACATCAGCCAGTTACTCGCTTACATCAACCAGTTACTCGCTTACATCAATCAGTTACTCGCTTACATCAACCGGTTACTCGCTTACATCAATCAGTTGCTCGCTTACATCAGCCAGTTACTCGCTTACATCAACCAGTTACTCGCTTACATCAACCAGTTGCTCGCTTACATCAACCAGTTACGCGCTTACATCAATCAGTTACTCGCTTACATCAACCAGTTACGCGCTTACATCAATCAGTTACTCGCTTACATCAACCAGTTACGCGCTTACATCAATCAGTTACCCGCTTACATCAACCAGTTTCTCGCTTACATCAACCGGTTACCCGCTTACATCAACCAGTTACTCGCTTACATCAACCGGTTACTCGCCTACATCAACCGGTTACTCGCTTACATCAACCGGTTACTCGCTTACATCAACCAGTTACTCGCTTACATCAACCAGTTACCCGCTTACATCAACCAGTTACTCGCCTACATCAACCGGTTACTCGCTTACATCAACCGGTTACTCGCTTACATCAACCGGTTACCCGCTTACATCAACCGGTTACTCGCTAACATTAATTCGTTCTATTTAAGAATGTAGACAAGTTGGACAATGACAATTGATATATTTAATATGTACATAAAACTGTCCAAACGAATACAAATTGTACAGATAACAGTTACCCGCTTACATCAACCAGTTACCCGCTTACATCAGTCAGTTACTCGCTTACATCAACCAGTTACTCGCTTACATCAACCGGTTACTCGCTTACATCAACCAGTTACCCGCTTACATCAGTCAGTTACTCGCTTACATCAACCAGTTACTCGCTTACATCAACCGGTTACTCGCTTACATCAACCGGTTACTCGCCTACATCAACCGGTTACTCGCTAACATTAATTCGTTCTATTTAAGAATGTGGACAAGTTGGGCAATGACAATTGATATATTTAATATGTACATAAAACTGTCCAAACGAATACAAATTGTACAGATAACAGTTGTATAGTTTTCGTATACAAATATAATTCTACTTTTGTCTCTAATTACATATTACATAAATATTGTGTATCCCGTTCGCATAAATATAAATGTATATCCATTATTCTTTATAATTTTACTGTTTTTTGTTGTTGTTGCAGACTTTTCCTGCCCGATTTTGTACGTTGAAAAAGGCTTAAAGTATGAGAGAGAGAGATGGAAGATGGCAGACACAAGCGAGTATGAAAGAGAAACACAATCGGGAACTACAATTCTATGTAAATATGTTATATATATATATTTGCACTAGAGGCTAGTTGGAGAAAAATTCTGGACCGAGGGGGGGGATGTTCGGATCGGGGAATGATTTGGTGGCGTTCCAAGAACTTTTAACCTAGTTTGCGACGCCTCGTCGACTGCGGCCCAGTCAGAGTCGGCGGCGCAACGACCGGCAGAGCTACTACGGGTGAACCATGGCCGGGATACTGTAGATGCTGGACGACAGACAATTGCGGCTGTTGTTGTTTCAATAGCTTGGCGGCGGCATGTGCCTCGGCCGCAACGACGGGATGTGGCAGATCCGAGCTTCTGCAATTGTCGCCGCCGCCAGCATTTCCGGCATCAGCGCACTCGTCATCGTCGGAGATCAGTGATATGCTTAGATCGCTGGATAGCTTCAGCGAAATGGGCGCCGGCGGCGACGGTGCCACCATGGGCGCCACCTTGGCACGCATCGCCGGCGACAACTTCTGCAGCTGTTCCGGCAGCAGATCATGCGCGTATTCGGGCACACCGCTGGACGCGAGTCCCTCGCGCAGCTTACTCAGCGACAGCTCGTAGATGCGATTGGCGATGACCGTATGCACCGTCGTCTCATCCGGCAGCGTGGCCGTCACATCGCTGCCCACATCCACATTTAGGCAGCCATCGACGCAGTGATTTGCGGGCGTGCTGCTGCAACTGTTTGGCTGGCTAAACGACGATGCGTCTCGTGGCTGGCGGCGTCGCTGGCGCGCCTGACAGTTGGCCGTCGTCGTAGTGCGCGGCACCAGCGACACGGTCACCTCCTCCAGGCTATCGGAAAATGTGAGCGGCGCCAGCGGCGGCGGCGAGCGCATCAACTGACGCCTGCCGTAGCTCAGCATGCCGTTCTCCTCGTCGCTGGTCAGCACAATGCTGTCGGAGTTGATCCTTGTGGTGCTGGTGACATCTGCATAACGTTTTCGTGGACGACTTCGAACAGCGGGCATCAGCAGCATGCCAGAGCTGTGCGCCGGCATTGTCGATATTTGCCGAGTTGCTGGCAGTTGGTGTCCATTGTCATCATCATCCGACAGCAGATCAATTGTGATGTCCGCGGGCAGCGCAGCGGCCACGTGACGCCGCGATAACATCATTAGATGGCAACGTTTTCCTTCGCTACGTTCAGTCTTGGTCGCGGGCGCCATGTAGATCTGTTGCTGGCGTTCCCGCAGGCGTTCCATCCATTTGCTCAAGCGGCGCTTGAGGCGCTTATTGTCAAACAAATTGGATGAGATGTAGAATGGTTCGGAATGTTTGGTATTCATTGCTGTAAAATGTCTGTCTGAGCTTAATACGGAATCGGTTGATTTTTTTAAAAGAAGTTTAACTCACAGCTGCTGATTCGATTGTGTTGGTGATTTTTAAAAGCCGCTTCGCATCGCTTTGATTTGTGGAGTCTCTCAACCACCGGGAAGGAGGCCCCCCCCCTACCACCAAGTACAGTTAGTTGTTGCCGCAGTTGCAACTTGCATAATTGCGTTAGATCCACGCAAATGTTTTTGCTCCAAATGTTTGCCAAATTGTTAGTAAATTTACTTTTTTCTAATTACCATTTTTGGTATAAATATAAAAATTTGTTTTTCGTCGCCGTTTATCGCTTTCAGTTTGTTTTTGTAGTAGTTTTTTTTCGTGCTGTTTATTTTCTGCGTAGGGCTGTAAGAAAGTGCATCGATGGCAATGTTATCGATATGTCGGACACTGCAACACTGCGCTTGGCTGTACAAATGTGACCTCGCTAAATGATTGTTGTCCCTGCTAATCAGCTGCTGTACCTAAACGGCGCGTCAATTCAAAACGTTGATATTTCAAATTTTCCCCAGACATACATATTTAATAATTTATAGTTTAGTAATATGCTGTTAAAGTATTATCTCTGCCAGAAATATTCAAGTGCTTGCATATATACAGTATCAGAATTAAGTTTGTGGTAAATTTTAATAAAAATTGTCAAGTCCGTCTTTTCTAGCATTGCCCCTAATCGGACGCTCGGCTAGGTACTGATTTGTCAGTTCTGTTGTAAGACGAACGCCGTTGAAAGTCGACCTTCGGGTCAGATTTGAGTTGGGACGCAAAATTGACAAAGGAAACCTGCCGACACGACAGCCAGTACGAACGAAATTTGATAATGAAAAAAAAACGTTGAGTACAAATTGGCGCCACCCACAAATTTTGAGCTGCTTACACAATTGGGCGCATGCGCCATGGCTTTGAGTGATATTTCGAGAGCTTTCACTCAAAACAGCAAAGAGCTTTCGGCATATTTGTGTTCCGACAACTATTAAAATACGGCCAGTCGGCGTTTAGCCGTGTACGTCGTTGTGCCTCAGAGGCTTCAGGTTGCTTTCAATTTATTTTACAAATTTGGGAAAATTGCTTAAATTGTGGGGTATTTTAAAAAATTATCTGCTACACTTTTTACTTTATTTATTAAATTTAGTATTTAATGTGTAAGGTACATTGATCGATTTAACGACCCAATTTGAATGAAGTTATTTAATGTATTTATAAGCTCATTATGCATTTACATATAAGTGGGATTTGGGGAATGTAATTGAATGAATGAAGTAGGTACATTTACAGCTAGAAAACATTTTGGGCACTTTGCAACACTTATATAGCGTTCACGATCGTGATCACGACGTATAACGTGTGTGTGCTCAACACAGGAAAGTTATTTATGTCCCGAAATTAAAACTGTTATATAATCTATGTTTGCTGCAATCTATTGTTAAGGCAGCATAAATTACTCATCATATACTCATCTGTGTGTTAATTGAAAGCCAAGCCACATTCATTCCGTTAAGTGCGATTTTAAAGGCGTCAGCTAATGTCTACTTTAAATATTGCAAACGAAAGAGACTCGGCGGAGTCTCGGCGAGGCCAGAAAATTGGGCGCAGGCTGGCGGAAAGCAGCGTTAAGACAATAGACAGGAACCACAACAAAAATTATAGACTCAACTTGGCTTGACTTGCCACTTGGCCGCCCACAGACTCCAGCTCCAGCTCCCGCTCCCGCTCCAACTCCCGCTCCAGCTCCAGCTCCCGCTCCCGCTCCAGCTCCCGCTCCAGCTCCCGCTCCAGTTCCAGCTCCAGCTCCAGTTGCAGTTCCCGCTCCCGCTCCAGCTCCCGCTCCAGCTCCCGCTCCAGCTCCAGTTCCAGCTCCCGCTCCCGCTCCAGTTGCAGTTGCAGTAAATGCGCTTTGGCCGCTTAAATTCAACAAGCGCGGAGAATAAAGCATTTGCCGCGTTTAGGCGCACACGCAGACCTCGACTCCGACACCGACTCCGGCTACGACTCCGACTACGACTCCAATTGCGAGTCCGACCCGCGGCCACGACCCCGCAATGGCAATGGGTTTCCTGTCTGAGCAACTGGCTTGGGCTCGCCTTGGTGCCGGCTGTGCATTAAAATGAATTTCTTTTGTATGCGCTGTGCTTGGCGAAACGTTGAGACTCGAGCCGGAGTCGATTTGAATGAATGCACGTCCTTGCTCAGGCCGAACTCCGTCTCCGTCCCTGTCTCCGTCCCTGTCTCCGTCCCTGTCTCCGTCTCTGTCTCCCTCGTCATCGCCCTCATTTGTGCTTGAAGTGCTGGCGCATCGATATTGCCTGCGTCCTTGTCGACCGCGTCGGGTTTGCTTCTTGGCGTCTTTTAAGTGTTTGCATTTTTCAGGTGTTGAATTTTCATTGTACTTGTCTTTGCTGCTGTTGCCGCCGCACTTGTATTTTGCTTTGCTTTGCTTTCTTTCCCTTCCCATTAGTTTTTCTATCATTTTTTTTTTTTTGGCATTACGCCAAATGTGCAAAGCCAACAAAATACCAAAAGATTGCACATTGCACCTGTCTTTTGGACGGCATTTTGGTTTACGGCTTCAGTCTGTTCAGCTTTTGTGTACGTGGCTGAATCCGTGTGTGTGTGTGTGTGTGTGTGTGTGTGTGCTTTAGGGTAATTCTCTGACATGTCCTTGTTGCTGTTTGCTCTTCTAGTTGTTGTTGTTTTTATTGTAGATGCTTCTGGTTAAAGCTGCCGCTGTCATCGGCGGCCAAAACGCTACTTATACCCTGCACCGCTAAATGAGCATAAAAGGGCTTTTAAATATGTTTAATGTGACAACCTTCAATCTTAATAACCTTGCTAGTAGATTGTTGGTCATACTGTGATTATCGATAGTTCGATTTATATAGTCTTGAGCCTT
This sequence comes from Drosophila lacicola, assembly GCA_035045355.1. Lineage (NCBI taxonomy): Eukaryota > Metazoa > Arthropoda > Insecta > Diptera > Drosophilidae > Drosophila > Drosophila lacicola. Next base: position 200,419 of record JAWNPB010000148.1, on the reverse strand, counting down.
GCTTTGGCCTGATCTAGATATCGCTAGATATAAAAGGGCTTTTAAATATGTTTAATGTGACAACCTTCAATCTTAATAACCTTGCTAGTAGATTGTTGGTCATACTGTGATTATCGATAGTTCGATTTATACGGTCTTGAGCCTTGCTTTGGCCTGATCTAGATATCGCTAGATATAAAAGGGCTTTTAAATATGTATGTTTAATGTGACAACCTTCAGTCTTAATAACCTTGCTAGTAGATTGTTGGTCATACTGTGATTATCGATAGTTCGATTTATATAGTCTTGAGCCTTGCTTTGGCCTGATCTAGATATCGCCTATCTGCTGTAATAGCAACCCTGTTTATTAAACTTTTTCAAAACGTCAGCTGGCCACACTACCGTTTCAGTTTTGCATGTCGACCGCGCATATATATTCAATAAGAAAATGTTGAAATTCTTGGCAACTAACTGGCCTGCAAGTCAACTGCAAGTTGAGTACGCCATACTACAAGGTTCCGCTTAGTTATAGTTGTTGCTAGTGTGTGTGTGTGTGTGAGGATAATAAAGCCGTTTAACATGAGCAACATCTTCGGTCGCCGCTTGATTGAGATTATAGACAAAATTCTAGCTACATAAGACCTGGACCAAGCTTTAACCAAGTTGAATAAAGCACGCATTAATATCATTTTTGAGATGGGCCGTGGAACGACATCTGGCCGTGGTCAAAAATAATAACTACATAATGGGCATCTGCAGCCCTGGACCTGCAGCTGTACCTGTGCCTGCAGCAGCAGCACGCGGGGGCAAGTGGCCCTGCAACGGTAACGGTAACGGTAACGGTAAGTAGAAATTTGCGTCAATAGGATTGTTAAAGAGGCTTAAGTTAAATGGGAAAACTTCCGAATCAATGAACCGCAAATTGCATGCGAAATGCCAAAACGAAAATGTCGCCGACCAACTGTTCTAGCAACCTGCTATATACATATATACATACATATGCATGTGTGTGTGCGTGTGTGCATAAATATGTATGTATGTATGTATACTGGACTGGACTGAAAATGAAAGCGATCCGCTCGGTTCCATACCGAACTGAAATCAAAGCCGAATTTCTTGAGAGCGGCTTAGTAATCCATATAATTCTAATAACACTGAGCAACTTATGTATGAACACACACACACACGTGCAAACATGTGCTCAGGTGCGTAGTCCGGCAGGGGACGAGTTAGAGATGTGTTAGAGATGTGAGTTAGAGATGTGTAGTCATATAAGAGTGCGCTGCTCGGGAGGACCCGACTGAGAAATACCCTTTTGAGCGGGTGTACTTTATACACGATGGAAAATATATTCTATATCTACTTCGTTTTTAATACCCTTGCAGAGGGTATTATGATTTTGTGGTGAAATGTGTAACGCATGGAAGTAGACATGCGAACTAGTCTCTCAGTTTTAAAGCTATCGTCATGAAACATTGCAAAAGGGCCTCTTTCTGATGCACACAATACATATTTCGGAACCAGCTGGATCGGACCACTTTATCATATAGCTGCCATAGGAACGATCGGTCGAAAAGTAGATTATTGTATGAAAAACCTTTTTCTTTATCTTTGTATCTTACCCAAACTCGGCATTTATTAGTTTTACTATATATGCAAAATCCTATTAACATCGGAGCACTATGCCATATAGCTGCCATAGGAACGATCGGTCGAAAATTGAGTTGTTGTATGGGAAACTTTTTTGTTTATCTATATATCTTAACCGAACTCGGCATTTATTAGTTTTACTATGTTCCCTTTATTTTTGCAAAATCCTATCAACATCGGACCACTATTTTATATAGCTGCCATAGGAACGATCGGTCGAAAATTGAGTGGTTATATGGGAAACTTTTTTGTTTTTTTAAGATATCTTAACCATACTCGGCATTAGCTATTTTCCCTGTGCTCCTTAGATGCGGACAAAGCATTGTGAGAATTATGAAAAGGTAGTGTCTGTAAGGGTATTAAATCTTCGGTGTGCCGAAGATAGCCCTACATTCTCGTTAGGTTTTCGAGTTATGCTTAAAATACAACATCTGTATCTGTATTATGAAAATGAGAAGTGAAAGGGTATACAAATAATATAATTTTCGAATTTCAAGATGAAAAGGAATCTATATATAATAATGCCTCCTTATGCGTGTTACATACATTTGCACAGAACCATTAAACCCTTTTACTTATATTTTATGTGTTAAGGGTATTCAAACAAAACCCATCTGAGTTTAGTTTTTATTTGATTTATTTTTGTTGTATGCAAAACGTGCCAACTTCAGAGATGGCTTCCCTTGGAGACAAAGCGCAGATAGAACAAGTATTGTGTGAAGGAATGACAAATGTTGACTGATATACTCGAAACGAAACTTCATATATATATATATATAGACTTGGTATTGTAATCGCATTTGTGTAGAATCGAAGTGGATTCAAGTACATACTGTGTTGCAGGGGTTGCCTTTTTATAGGGTATTTGGCAATTTGGAACTTCTTCTGGTTTTTACTGACGAGTACTCACTCGCCCTTAATGGCAATTTCATTTCCTTCAACAAGTTATAAAACATGTGCGTGTGTGTGTGTGTGTGTGTGTGTGTGTGTGTGTGTGCGGGTTTGGGCCTGCGTTGACAGGGAATTCAATTTCGCGTATTTTCTTAACTTAATCCTTTTGGCAAAACCATCGACACATATGTACATACAGCATATTGATGCTGGGACAGACATCCTATTTATTTATGAACAGCAAACAGACATAAATACATCCCCATACAATAAACCGGCATTAGTATATATAAATGCGTTTATCCCTTGATCATAGACGAGCTCATTTTTGGCAAGAATCCAGCGATTGTCGCTTAAGTTGTCGCTTGGCTGCATTATTTCAATAATAATTACTTTTATTCAAGTAATAAGGAATATGTGTAAATAGGCTTGACGGTATTACAGTAGTTGAAAAAACAAGCTGTATAGTATATTAAAAATCAAAATGGATATCTTTCTGTCTGCCCGTATAAGAAACTCAAAGACATGAAAGACATGAAAGATGCTGCATGGTTTTACTATAAAACCGTGGTTCCTTATTATTTGCACTCGTTAAGTGATATGATAGTTCTCTTAACTTTTGTGATTGCTTACATTTTTGGTGAAGAGGAAGCATATGGCATACTAAAATTTAACTAAATGTTTTAAAATGCTTCCGATTTCTAAGAAGTAAAGTTAACAAAAGTTACTCGTCTATTGTCTTCTTGTTTAACTTTGGGGAAATCTTCAGGACTTTAATATGAACTATTATATTTTTTCGATTTTTATCTTAAACATTGGGGGTTAATGTCGGGAGGTAATTAAAAAGTGGCACAAAAAAATAAGATTTAAAATAAATATATATATACTATGGAAATTGGAAGAGATATCAACAAAATATTCAAAAAGTGGCACGAAAAAACCAGATTTAAAATAAACATATATTAATACTATCGAAATTGGATGAAATATCAACAAAATATTCAAAAAGTGGCACGAAAAAACCAGATTTAAAATAAACATATATTAATACTATGGAAATTGGATGAGATATCAACAAAATATTCAAAAATTGGAAAAAACAAGATTTAAAATAAATATATATTAATACTATGGAAATTGGAAGAGATATCAACAAAATATTCAAAAATTGGTACGAAAAAACCAGATTTAAAATAAACATATATTTGTACTATGGAAATTGGAAGAGATATCAACAAAATATTCAAAAATTGGTACGAAAAAATAAGATTTAAAATAAATATATATTAATACTATGGAAATTGGATGAGATATCAACAAAATATTCAAAAAGTGGCACGAAAAAACCAGATTCAAAATAAACATATATTAATACTATGGAAATTGGATGAGATATCAACAAGATATTCAAAAAGTGGCACGAAAAAACAAGATTTAAAATAAACATATATTAATACTATCGAAATTGGAAGAGATATCAACAAAATATTCAAAAATTGGTACGAAAGAACAAGATTTAAAATAAACATATATTAATACTATGGAAATTGGATGAGATATCAACAAAATATTCAAAAAGTGGCACGAAAAAACCAGATTTAAAATAAACATATATTAATACTATGGAAATTGGAAGAGATATCAACAAAATATTCAAAAATTGGTACGAAAAAACCAGATTCAAAATAAATATATATTAATACTATCGAAATTGGAAGAGATATCAACAAAATATTCAAAAAGTGGCACGAAAAAACAAGATTTAAAATAAACATATATTAATACTATCGAAATTGGAAGAGATATCAACAAAATATTCAAAAATTGGTACGAAAGAACAAGATTTAAAATAAACATATATTAATACTATTGAAATTGGATGAGATATCAACAAGATATTCAAAAAGTGGCACGAAAAAATAAGATTTAAAATAAATATATATTAATACTATGGAAATGGGAAGAGATATCAACAAGATATTCAAAAAGTGGCACGAAAAAATAAGATTTAAAATAAACATATATTAATACCATGGAAATTGGATGAGATATCAACAAGATATTCAAAAATTGGTACGAAAAAACAAGATTTTAAATAAACATATATTAATACTATGGAAATTGGATGAAATATCAACGAAAAATAATAATAAACTTGTTCTGTTGATTTTTATGAAGTTGATGCGAAACAAGTTTGGGACTACAACTACAACTACAATCGCGAAACAATTGTCGACTAACCTGACCCACTGTTGCTGTCTCTGCCTATAAGCCACATGCTGTGTGTGTGTGTGTGTGTGTGTGTGTGTGTGTATTTGTTTATTATCCTTGGTAATGCATGCAAAGATGCTGCAAAGTAGCTTAATACTTTATGCACGCAATGAAAAGACTTTTTACGATCGCATTATACTTGTAGGTACTTATATTTTTGTAGATATTCCATTCGTCTATTCGATACAAACATGAACACATGTCTTGATGCATATATGTATATGTGTATGTGTGTGTATGTGTGTATGTATGTATGTATGTGTGCTCAGTCAGATGCAGACAATTTTCGTTTTCGTTTTCGTTTTCGAAGCACTTGAAGCCGTATCTCGCCTTTTACACAAGGGTGCATGTTAAATGTGCGACACCATGTCGTATGAGTGATATCTGCTGAGCATAAACTATGCTATAAATAAGTTTATTATCGCGCCGTTCCCGTCGCTCGTGGTGTGTTTTGTTTTTGCCATCGAAAAACTTTACAATATAGTATCGCTGGTTTGTTGTTGCGAACTGGACCACAGCCCTTCATTATCTCCACTCTCTCTCTCTCTAGATGCCATCGAAGCTGTATTAGTTTAATGTATCATAGCAATGCAAGGTTTGTTTTCTGTTAACTGTTTTCTGTAAATTGTATTTAACAGACAAAAGAAAGCTTTTCCATCGCATAAATTATATATAATAGTGATCAGCACGACGAGCTGAGTCAAGATAGCCTTCTGAGTCGATCTCAGAAATTACAAAAGCTTTAGATTGAAAATTTGAAATAAATACGAAATATATGTTGTAACTATTTGTCGATATTTTCTCTCATTTGCATGGTATCGATATAAATCGATGCTAAAACATGGTTTTTCAGCATAACTTAAAAGTTATTAGAGCTTAATTTAAAATATAATGCATATAACTTGAGTGCAACAAAAACGTTCTGGGAAATTTCAAAGGGTTTGGACTTTAACTTTAACGAACAAATTTTGTGACATTTGCAAAAATATGTTAGAAATGTTGACAATGGTATTAGGCTCGAATTATTCGGGGCGAGTACCAAAATTGTTTGCAAATGTGAAAAATGTGGTTTCTTATGAGAAAACGTACAGGCCACATTTTTCACATTAGAGATAAAATGTGACATTCGTAAAAATATGTTAGAGATGTTGACAATGGAATTAGGCATTTACTAATAAACATATGTAATAAATTAATGAAAAGTAGTACAACTGAGGAATACTGTTTGAAGAGGCTTTACACTTTTAAATTGAATATATATTTTGTTGCGCAGGCAAATGTAAAATGGACCCAAATTGTTTGCAAATGTGAAAAATGTGGTTTCTTATGAGAAAACGTATAGGCCACATTTTTTTTAGATAAGAAAAAATTTTGTGACATTTGCAAAAATATGTTAGAAATGTTGACAATGGTATTAGGCATTTACTAATAAACATATGTAATAAATTAATGAAAAGTAGTACAACTGAGGAATACTGTTTGAAGAGGCTTTAAACTTTTAAATTGAATATATATGTATTTTGTTGCGCAGGCAAATGTAAAATGGACCCAAATGGACCCATAAAAAGTGCACAAAGCATTTGGTATTTTTGGTTTGTTTCTCTTCTTTATATACTTTTGTAATTATTTTGCTTCTGCTCCTAATTAATACAAATGGTTTGATACACAATAAAGATTTTTCAACTTGCCTCGTTACTGACGCTGGCCTGACGCTGGCCTGGTTTGTCCTTGTTGTCCTCGCCGAGTAGAAAAAGTTTTCCCATTTTGAAAACTTTGTGTTTTGTGGCGTTTTCTGTTGCAGTTGCACCCATACACAGTTGCCACTAATACACGCACGCACATCCTATCACACACACACACACACACATATATATATATACATACACATGCTCTAATATCAGCCCGCTATCTGCTTTGTTTTTGGCATTGCTTTTGCCTTTTACTTTTCGACGTCGACGTCGACGTCGTCAACAGTGCCGTCTTCATCAACGTGCATTGTTTTTGTGTAATTTTGCAATAAACAGCAAAACAATTTAAAAAACGAGCCAACAAACGTCGCAACACAAAGCAAAGGATGTAACGTTTTGCCCAAGTGGACCGACACCGACTAGCCTCAAACCCCTCGAGCGAGCGAGCGACCGACCAACCGCGCACAAAAGTGGGCAATGGAAAAAAAAAGAAAAAATGAAACTCAAACAGAGCAAGCAAAGTGCTTATTTTTTGAAGAGTTCTTCAACTGTGTGATACCCAGTTCGAGTCAATTTGAGACACGCATACACAACACGATTAGCTCGAACGCAACCGAAATAGGCAAGTTCGAAGCGAGCTCGAACCAATTGGTTCGAGTTGATCGTCTGCAAGAGTTCGAGCCGAAAATATTTGAAATCTGTCGAGATTGCATCCTATTCGAAACGAATTTTCGTTGACCCGTTGCAGGAGAACATTTTCTTAACGAGCATTAATTGGGCATCATGTCTGTAGTCTGTTCGATTTGTGTGCAATGAAAAAAAGAAAATGAAATGAAACTCAAACAGAGCAAGCAAAGTGCTTATTTTTTTGAAGAGTTCTTCAACTGTGTGATACCCAGTTCGAGTCAATTTGAGACACGCACGAACAACACGATTTAGCTCGAACGCAACCGAAATAGACAAGTTCGAAGCGAGCTCGAACCAATTGGTTCGTTTGAACTTTCGATCGAGTCGATCGACTGCAAGAGTTCGAGCCGAAAATATTTGAAATCTGTCGAGATCGCATCCGTTGCAGGAGAACATTTTCTTAACGAGCATTAATTAGGCATCATGTCTGTAGTCTGTTCGATTTGTGTGCAATGAAAAAAAGAAAATGAAATGAAACTCAAACAGAGCAAGCAAAGTGCTTATTTTTTGAAGAGTTCTTCAACTGTGTGATACCCAGTTCGAGTCAATTTGAGACAATACACTCACACACACACAACAAACGACGATTAGCTCGAACGCAACCGAAATAGACAAGTTGAAAGCGAACTCGAACCAATTGGTTCGTTTGAACTTTCGATCGTGTGGATCGACTGCAAGTGTGTGATACCCAGTTCGAGTCAATTCGAGACGATACACTCAGCACACACACACAACAAACGACGATTAGCTCGAACGCAACCGAAATAGACAAGTTGAAAGCGAACTCGAACCTCGAACCAATTGGTTCGAGTTGAACTTTCAATCGAGTCGATCGTTTGCAAGTGTGTGATACCCAGTTCGAGTCAATTCGAGACGATACACTCACACACACACACAACAAACGACGATTAGCTCGAACGCAACCGAAATAGACAAGTTGAAAGCGAACTCGAACCTCGAACCAATTGGTTCGAGTTGATCGTCTGCTCGAGTTCGAGCCGAAAATTAATGTTGGCGCATCCTATTCGAAACGGATTTTCGTTGAGTCTGTTCGATTTGTGTGCAAATTTGAGTATACCCTCTTGAATATATATTCGGCTCAAGGGGTACGCACAAAGGAGTAACACTTGCTATGGCAATGTTTCGCGGCCTGCCGGGTCCTTTCAAGTTTTAAGTTCGCACGACGCACGACCCACTGTCCATTTGCCAATTTATATACTACATATAGCAAACTTTTTTGCTGCACAAATACTTTTGGTTAAGTTTGTTGTTGACTGTAAAAATATAAAAAAAATATGTGGCCTTACGGGGCCCGCGTGGCTTCTTGGATTGTGGCTACTCGCAAGGTTCCTTGCATCTGGGCGCAGTTAATTTGTTATTGTTATTGTTAGTGTGGCTGCCTACAGTTTCTGCCCGCTTCGTTTTGCACGGCTCTCGGTTAATTGAAATATATTTATTAACTTTGCTTTCAATTTGCATACAGTTTGGTATTTATCTGTATCAGTATTTGTATTCTTATGGGCCAATTTCTGGCCAACTTGCTGAGGGGCAAAGCGAGTTACGTAATTAAGTCAATTGGCAGGGTAAGGGGTAAGGGGTAAGGGGTAAGCTGGCTTAATGACCACTCATTAACGTTAATTGATTTCAATTAAATCACACCCGAAAACAGCAGCTTAGAGGGTACATAAAGCCAAATGCGACTGATGTAGCCACAACAACTTAAACAACAATTACAAAAATAATCAGGAAACAGCAGCAGCAACAACCAGAACAAGGCGTCCGGCACAACAGCAGGAACAGAGGAAATGTCTGAAAGTAAAACAAGCTGAAGGAAAAGAAAAAAAAAAAAAGTGCGGGACGCTCCAGTGAGTGTGTAAGAAAAATATAGAGGGAGATGTGCCTTAAGTGTTTGCACCAGGACACGCACGCCAATGTCCACGCCCAGCCATAATAAATTAAAGCATCTTTACACAATTTCAGCTGCTTAACTTAATAAAAACGCCAGCCATGGAAAGTGGCAGCAGAGCTTTCCCAGCTTCTCCCAGCTTTCCCAGCTTCTGTTTCATCTTCAGCTCAAGCATCGACCATTCGACGGCTGTTGCGGCAAAGATTTTCGGATAAAGTTAATTACGGCTCATTGGATATTCGACGGGCAAAATGGAAAGGGGAAAGGGAAAAGTTTGCGCCGTTGGCAACAATCTAGATGTGGTTGTCGTCGCGTCGGCCCAGTTTGCATTTGCATCTCCATCGCGCCATCTCCATCTCCATCTCCATCTCAATCTGCGAGCACTATCCGCTGAAGCAATTAACAATAAAACAACACTTTTCTAATTGGATGAAACGTTTTGCAAGTTTTTTGCATCCGATATGCTTCGCTTGAATTAAAATCCCAGTACTTAATGCCAGTCTGACGGGCAGACCGCGGCGACGTTACGAACTGTCCATCATTTAGCGACTATTTTAGCTCAGAAGTGCGAGAATAACGAAAATGGGTTGAGATACATATATAACATTACGTTAGAGTACAACCAACCCAACCCAACCCATACAAGCTACAGATTTTACATTTCAAATACCATTCGCCGAATATATATCTCTATATATAAAATTTTCACTGTAGTTACCTTATGCGATAAAGGGATTTCCGGGAAATTCCACCCGCAAGTGTGGAAAAAGCGTGAAAAGCGTTTGTATGTAACTTTTTTGTTTACCATCCGATCGGCCTCAAACTTATTTTCAACAATCTTTGTTCAAATTCATTTGAGGGGTGTTTCACACTTTTCGAAAAATCCGTTCCTCCTTGGTGGAAATGGAGGTCAAAGATTTGGTGGGTGACGTTTCGCGCTCAAATTCGTTTCCAAAGATCTATAAGAAAAATCATTTGAGACTAAAATGCGACTAAAAGATTTTTTGTGCGAAGTTTTAAGTTGTGTCCGATTTGCTTCAAACATGTTTTCAAAGCTCTACATAAGAATGCAATAAATACGTGTTTCAGCGATTTGGGAAATTCCACTCGCAACAGTGGTAAATTGGCGGAAAACGTTTACCGTTTGTTTGTTTACCGTTCGATAAGTTTCAAAATCATTTTCAAATCTTTTGATTTTATAACATACGTGCCACGGGCAAGGCCGGGTTATACCCGCTAGTATATATACATATATAAAATTTTTTTTCTCGACATCTCTGACTTTTTTTAATATCGATCTTTTATGAGACTTGCTTACTGAAGCATGAGTCAAAAAACACAAATGATGAGTTTGTTATTGTATTGTAAATACAATATTTGAAATATTTGACTATTTAGATAGATACCCCCAATTTCTCCCCACATAAAATATATATAGTGAAAATTAGTTTTATTCTACTAATATTCAGAGCATTTATGCTGTCGCAGGAACTTAAATTATATTTAATCAATTTGTAAAAATTGCAAAAACAAATTCCTTGGAGCTGCACAGTTTTCATTGTAGCTTCAATTCGCTGCTTCGTGCGACAAAAATAACAAAAACAACAAATTAATACAAATAGTCTGCCGTGGTCTGGGCCATAGATTATACTTTTGTAGACAGTTTCGCACTTGCCCCGCCCAGTTCCCCAATTTGCCCATCGTCTATTGTCCGGGCAGAGCTTAGGTTTTTTTTTTTTTTTTTCAAGAAGCTTCTCAATATCTTATCCACAGCACTTTACTTTGGCCATGGTATCCGGGCTATCTTCAGGCCAGTTCGTAGCTAATACTCTTTAAGTCTGCGGCATACATAGATAGGCACATACATATATATATGTATGTAGTTAGAAGTAGGTATGTTCGTATATAAATTATTTATTGGTATTTTTGGCTTTTGAATTGAACCAACCAACAGTTGCAAGAAGCTGGCGCACACATTCAAAAGCGAAAAGCGAAAAGTGAAAAAGTTTTAATAGAATTTCGTTTCTTGAAACTTATTATTTTTGCTATTGTATTTGTTTGCTGCACACACACGGTTGCGCCTTAAGATGCTATCATTTCTCAATTTTTTTCTCAACATTCTTTTAATGGTTTTTTAATTGTCCTGACAAATGCAGCTAAATCAACTAAATCAAGCTAAATCAACCCCAAACAGGATCATACCTGACTTAACCTCAGTTTTAATCTTAATTTTGAAAGGATCCAATTATGTTTCAATTCGAATTTTATAAGAAATGATATGTATGATATGTATATGGATAATCGCCCAACCCCAAACAGGATCATACCTGACTTAACCTCAGTTTTAATCTTAATAGTTGAAAGAATCCAATTATGTTTCAATTAGAATTTTATAAGAAATGCGTATTTTACAGGCTTATAGCCTAATTGCACTGCCAACATTTCTTACAATTTTTGTTGCTGCGAATGTCACATTTTTTTTGCTAATATGAAAAATGTTGCCTGTAAGTTTTCCCATAAAAAAAAAACCACATTTTTCACATTTGCCAAAAGTATTGCAAAAGTGTTAGTTCGTGTATTTTGCGATGATTTATCGGATTTCTTATGGATCTTATGAAAAATATAATAGATTCATTACCATAAACAGCTGATATAGTAACGAAGGCAAGAGGTAACTGTAACTGGTAACATTTCACAGTTTTTAACATTTAAAGATGGCCAAAAACCCGCCCCTACTTATAGGCCGTATTATTTGAAATTATTCAATTATTATTATTTTATTCAAATTTATTATTATTCAAATTAAACTGATACCGATCAGCTGTTTTTTTTTTTAAAGAAGCGCTACTTTTGCCATTCTCATGTTACCGCCAACTGACACTTGCCAATGGAATCGCAAAATGTGAACGTTTGTGAATGTAACATTGTTTTGGGCAAGTGGACCTTTGGAAGGAAAAAACTTTGTGGCGCTTAGGTAAATCAAATTAAACTGATACCGATCAGCTGTTTTTTTTGCCATTCTCATGTTACCGCCAACTGCCACTTGCCAATGGAATCGCAAAATGTGAACGTTTGTAAATCAAATTAAACTGATACCGATCAGCTGTTTTTTTTTTTTTAAAGAAGCGGTACTTTTGCCATTCTCATGTTACCGACAACTGACACTTGCCAATGGAATCGCAAAATGTGAACGTTTGTAAATGTAACATTGTTTTGGGCAAGTGGAAACAGGCTGTAGTTATTGTTTTGGCGCAGATGTTTTATCGCCGGACTCTATGCAGGACTCTATGTGTCTGTGTGTGTCTGCGTTAACCTCAATTACGCAATTAGGGAAAGTATTCGTCAACATTCAATAAAGTTAACGTCCATTAAACACAACTACCAACACACAAATAAAGATCCCTCCTATCCCAATTCTATCCAACTTTATTTGAGTATTTGATTTTAGTGCTGTAACTTTTGCTTGCTTAACTCTGGTTCGAATTTATTTGTATGCGTGCTAATTTGAATTATCGAAGTTGATGTTGTGTGTGTGCGTGTGTGTAAGTGTGTGTACCATTCAAATGGTAAGCCAAAATATGGCGTTATAATAATTTTCATAGCAAAATTTACACATGCATAATTAATTAGTATCAAAAATTTAATACTCACACTTTGTATCTGCTTAAATATTTACACTTCGTGCCAAATTTGTATGCAAATCGCTTTGCTACAGACTGACAATTACACACACACACACACACACACACACACAAACAGACACACACAATGTCTTGCAATTAAAAAATAATACAGTCTGTCTCACTTTTATAGGGCCTAATCAAGAGAGCTGCGCGTCCTTTAAACAACTTCATATGAAGTACCAATAACACACAGAAAAAAGGATTTATATATAGTTTGTGGGAGAGAGTGTGGTTTATTTATTTGTAGAATATGTTTGCATAGATGTTCGTGTCGAAAATTCAAGTGTTTCTATTCACATGACCGGCACTGTATCTGTGCTACCCCCAGTGCAGAACAAACAGAATCGAAAACGGGTGGTTTTTGCCGCTGGCGTTGGCCCCCGGGCTATTTCGTTGGGTTTGCCCACCCGCCTGCCCCCTGCTCTTCCTCCTCCTCCTCCTCTTCCTCCTCCTCCTCTTCCTCCTGCCCCTTGGCGAGTTACGAGAGTAGTTGGCTGGTCGGTCACTAACTGGTAGCTGGTTGCCCGTTGCTGGCGTTGATTGTTGTTTTGTTTTTTTTTTTGGAACCCTTTTTATACCCTGAACCCATTGAAAGTGGTTAAAAAGGGTATCATGGTTAGTATATATATGAAATTAGGTAAGGAATTCGGAGCATCAACAGCCAATTTGTGTGCTCTACGTTCTTTTTGTCCGTCCGTCTGTCTGCCTGTCTGTCTGTCCGTATGTGTCGAACGTGTCGATCTATGGACTTGACTTTGGTCCTTCTAATCCTTATTTAAATGATCGATAGCAATCGATAAAAATCGACATCGAAATCTAGTTTTTTTTTCGAGCATATCTCTTTGGTCCTCCTAATCCTTATTTAAATGATCGATAGCATGACCCCAAGCAATCGATAAATATCGAAATCTAGTTTTTTTCGAGCATATCTCCAGATTGGATCATAGGAGATAGGGACAGCGAGGGGTTCAAGGTATCTCCTGAAAATTTAATTTAAATGATCGATAGCTTGTTTCCGTTTCCAAGCAATCGATAAAAATCGAAATCTAGTTTTTTTCGAGCATATCTTCAGATAGGATCATAGGAGCTTGCCGGAGGGGTTCAAGGTATCTCCTGATCGGGCACTGCCGATTATAGCACTTTTACGTTTTAGTGTTTGCATTTAACGAACAACGGCAACAATAAGGGCAATAACAAGCGTGCTTCTGCCGCACATTCCGCGCCAACTGGCAACTGAGGGGGGGCAAAAGAGAAGCTGGCGTTAGTGATGTGCTGCTGTTGTCTCTGTAGCTCGGTGTGTGTGTGTGTGTGTGTGTGTGTGGCTAATAAAAGGCTTGTTACAATGAAAACAAATCAAATCGGCGCCGAAGCCATCCATCAAGTCCAAACCAAACTCGAGTTCAAATGAATCGCGCGGCGGCTAACGAAAAACCAGATTACCAGCTACAAACCAGAAAGTAGTTGGAATTTCCGGTGTCACTCACAGACTCCAACGTGACGCCAATTGCTGAGCGCCCGGTTTTTAGCCACGTTCAAATTTTCAAATTGATTACGCGGCCGGGCGGAGGTTCAGCTCGAGGTTTACTTTGAAATGCCATTAAAATGTATTTACAAACGCAAATTGATAGCGACTTTTGGTCTAGGCCTCATCCGCGATGTGTTCAACTTGAAGCTTGGCCGGCCATTCGGTGTGTGTGTGTGTGCGTGTGTGTGTGTGTGTGTGTGTGTGTGTGTGCGTGTGTGTGTGCGTGAGTGTGTGTGTGTGTGTGTGTGTGTCTGGTGCGCTGAGGGTCGATGTCTGCCATCCTTTTGAATGTCTGCCCCTCTTACTCTTATTCGAATATACCCAAAAACAGAAAGTCCTTTACTAGGACGCATCTGTGTGTGTGTGTGTGTGTGTGTGTGTGTGTGTGTGTGTGTGTGTGTGTGTGTGTGTGTGTGTGTGTGTGTGTGTGTCTGTGTGTGTGTGTGTGTCTGTTTGAGTGATAAATGCAATTTCCATATCGGAAATGCGTTTTTAGCGTCGAAACCTTGGTGCGACCCTCCTGATGTTGCGACACTTTTGATGTAGGAACACCCCTAATGTGTAGGAACATGCCTCTCCTTGTGGCATACGTAATGTTATTCCTGCGCTTAACACGCTTTTTAGCTGGTGATTAGTCCCTCAGAGTTGGCACCACGACGTGGTGCAAGTCGTCTGGTTGCTGTCATCGTTTCGCTTGAGATTGGTTAGCGGTTCGTGGATTCGACTTGGCATTTCGTTGTCCTAAATTGTCCTATTATAAACATGTCACACTGCTATTTATATCCTGCACACATCGAAAATGGTTTAAGCGGGCATATTGCTTTTGTGCCAATGAACGTAACTTTAAATTTAACTTTAACTTTGATCTAGACATTGTAGTAGTATGATTTTCTTGATTGATTTCAATGATTTGTTTGAGTTGCCTCTTTTTTTTATCAACACGTCTTCTTACTGCCTTCCACTTCTTCTCCGCAGCCTCTTTTCTTTATCGATATTACATTTGTTTCATTATCGAAATATACTTATCGTACTGTTATAATTAACATAGATAGTAACACATAGATAGTAACCCTGGCTAGGGTTACCAATGATGCTCTTATCCCATTACAACATGTCCGTTCGTATTAATGAACCCGTGGATTTCAGAGTTTATAATAGATAGAAGCTTGAAGCTTGCAGCTTCTCATATTGCAACTTGCCTCTTTTCCATGAGATCGATAAAAAATCGACAAAATATCGAAATCATGTCTGTTGATTATATATGAGTATATATATGTAGACTCTTATTTATCTCTTATTATCTTGTCATGTCCGTCCGTATTAATGAACCCGTGGATCTCAGAGATTATAATAGATAGAAGCTTGAAGCTTGCAGCTTCTCATATTGCAACTTGCCTCTTTTCCACGAGATCGATAAAAAATCGACAATATATCGAAATCATGTCTGTTGATTATATATGAGTATATACATATATGTAGACTCTTATTTATTTCTTATTATCTTGTCATATCCGTTCGTATTAATGAACCCGTGGATCTCAGAGATTATAATAGATAGAAGCTTGAAGCTTGCAGCTTCTCATATTGCAACTTGCCTCTTTTCCATGAGATCGATAAGAAATCGACAATATATCGAAATCATGTCTGTTGATTATATATGAGTATATATATGTAGACTCTTATTTATCTCATATTATCTTGTCATGTCCGTTCGTATTAATGAACCCGTGAATTTCAGAGATTATATTAGATAGAAGCTTGAAGCTTGCAGCTTCTCATATTGCAACTTGCCTCTTTTCCATGAGATCGATAAAAAATCGACAAAATATCGAAATCATGTCTGTTGACCATATTGAGTATATGAGTATGTCGACTCTTATTTAACCATAGACAGCTCGAAAACATTTTGATATCTTGCCACGTTCCTCTGAAAATTGTACTGAACTGATTTTTGGAGGCATAGTTTGAACTCAATGGAGCTCAAACAATGCTAAGCAATTGGTTGATTGTCCTTAGACAGATAACAAATAAAATACGAGTTAAGAAAACGAAAAAAATAATAATAATAAATAACGATAGATACCGAAGCTATTAAAGAAAACAGGGAAAAACAGTGAAAAAGCTAAACTACTACGACAAAATGTCTGATTGTCCGAGAGGAATTAATTCCCCGATGTCTCGAAAAGCTCAAGTTGTCGTTATTTGGACCAAGGAAATGGAGCTTGGCAACTTGATGGTTTATGGAAATGCATTCACTAACGTAATTAATTGATATTCATTATTTCGTAATTGGCCACTTAAATCAAAATTGGCCAAATGCCATCATAGTCGTTTTTTGGCCAACTGATTTTTATTGGTAGCAGCCTGCAGCAATTTGGGCAAACATCAACGACAATAAAGTTAAACTGCAATTATTTTCAAATGAAGTTCATTTGAAATGCAATTTGAGCCATGTGTCTAATATATGCAAACAATTTACTGTGCTCGGGGCGCAAACGGAACCAAGCCAAAACAACATCCTTGTTGGAGACAGTGACAGCGAAAGAGACAGAGACAGCGACAGAGACAGAGACAGCGACAGCGACAGAGACAGAGACAGTGACAAAAACAACAGCAGCAGCAACGATAAATCAATATGCAAAAGGAACACTGTGACGACCCAACTTGGCAAACAAGAAGCGTGGCAAAATGATAAACTGTCTTCGACTGTATTGTGCCGATGACGCTTGCTACAAAACAACTTGTGGGAATGTTTTCTCAGCACAACACACACACACACACACACACACACACACATGTGCTTGTGCTTGTGTGCTTGAGCTGAGCGCGGGTCGTGATTTTTGTCTCACGACGCACGCTATAACAGCAACGGAAAGCACGGAAAATGAAGTCACGATAAATCCTGAAGAAAGCACGATTAATACCGAGAAATAGCTTCGTCAAATATATTGTTGATACCTGACTATCGAAACTAATAAACGAGATAAGCAAACTCTTAACAAATGCAACCATCTTTTCGATGCAAAAATTCCAAAAAAAAAATTGTATACTATACCGAAAAGCACGGAAAATGAAGTCACGATAAATCCTGAAGAAAGCACGATTAATACCGAGAAATAGCTACGTCAAATATTGTTGATACCTGACTTACCTATCTTGAACTATCGAAACTAATAAACAAGATAAGCAAACTCTTAACAAATGCAACCATCTTTTCGATGCAAAAATTCCAAAAAAAAATTGTATACTATACCGACGAAAAGCATGAAAAATGAAGTCACGATACAGCCTGAAGCATCGTCAAATATTGTTGATAATTGAATATAGCAGCAGATCCTAGCTAACTCGAACTATCGAAACAAATAATCAAAATAAGCAAGCCTTAAAAGGGTTACAACTTATATAAAACTGAAGACAAAAAAAAATTCAACCAACTTTTCGATGAGAAAATTTCAGCAAAAATGTTAGATTTAAAATTGCAGAATATTTGTTTGGGTTTTACTGCCGGATCAGGCTTAGTTTTTTCAAGCAATTTCGTGCTCGAACCGGGTAATGCCACGAAAATAAGGCACGCGCCCATCTCTACTGTGTGTGTGTGTGTGTGTGTGTGTGTGTGTGTGTATGTGTATATGTATTTGCATTGTATGTGTATGTGATGTGGCCGCGTGTGAATTTGATGTATGTGCTTGTGTGCCCCGACAATTCCACATAAAAGTGAGCAATAAACATACGCGATTAAATTCATTATGAACTCTTGAACAGCAGACAATGCGCATATGAAATGACAAACTGATTGTGTGTGTGTGTGTGTGTGTGTGTGTGTGTGATTGGTTGTGTGAATGTCCCTGTGTATGTGTGTGTGCGTGACTTGTGTGACGACAAAATAAAGCTAAAGGTTTCAGCTCTTGTTATTGTTGTTGCCTTTTCTAATTGTATTTGCAATTGCTCGTGTGTGTGCGTGTGTGTGTGTGTGTGTGTGTGTGTGTGTGTGTGTGTGTGTGTGGTTACTAATTGGATTTCAGATATTCAATCAACATGTTCCTGCACTGATTTTCACAGATTTTGTCAGCTTCAATCTACTTTCGTAGATCTGCAACAATAAAGCAGTCGAGATCCATATGCTTGAGTAAGGGCCTGAATTGAATTGTCATGAATGTTTCATTTAACGCACTATTGAGCTTAATTCGAACGCGAATTGACTTTCAAGTAGGACCAGCATAAACTAGTTAACATAGTACTATCTACGTTTTAGTTAGCCAACTGAAGATGTGCATTGTCAAAATTATCCCCTAGTCGGGAGCTCCCAACAAGAGCCTCTTACTTGTTAATGGAGGTTCAGGGTATGAAAAGATATTTTTTATTTTTTTTAAAAAAAAGTCTACACAGTCCCTTAACGTCGTTCTCTATACTCAATTGGAACTGGACATCTCGCGCTTTGTTAGTCCTTAGATACTCAGATACTTAAACCACACACACGCTGATATGACTGCTTTGATTTGTCAGGACAAAGTCATCTCTATATATATATATTCCGGAAATTCCACCCGCAAGTGTGGAAAAAGCGTGAATCCGATCGGCCTCAAACTTATTTTCAAAGATCTTTGTTCAAATTCATTTGAGGGGTGTTTCACACTTTTAGGAAAATCCATTCCTCCTTGGTGGAAATGGAGCTCAAAGATTTGGTGGGTGACGTTTCGCGCTCAAATTCATTTCCAGAGATCTATAAGAATAATCATTTGAGACGTGTTTCACACTTTTCGCAGAATCCAAACTTTTTCGGGTGGAATGCGATTTCAAGATTTTTTTTGGGCGAAGTTTTAAATTTTTTCAAAGCTCTACATAAGAATGTAATAAATACGTGTTTCAGCGATTTGGGAAATTCCACTCGCAACAGTGGTAAATTGGCGGAAAACGTTTGTATGAAAGTTATTTGTTTACCGTCCGATCAGTTTCAAATTTCATTTCAAATTTTTTTCGAGAGCATTGACATTAATATTGACAATATTATTATTTCTATTATTATGGTTATTATAAATATTGGAGGGTATTTATGTAAATGTATTAGATACAAACGAAAGTTGAATCTAAGAAAAATATTGAATTTATGTAATATTGAATTTAAGTATATTTATGTAAATGTACTAGATACAAACGAAAGTTGAATCTTAGATAAATGTTGTGAATTTATGTAACTGCTGAAAATTTGCTGTAGAGTCGGTTTTCCCCCCAGATCCTCAGCAAATACATTAGTTATATTCAATTTTTTGAAATATGGCTGCGGCGGCAATCTGACATTCGCTGCGTTCGTGATGTGATAATTGCTGTCAGACACAGTAATTCCGGCAATCCAATAAACCATAAACTGTTGTCTAAAATGAGAGCGTGTGTGTGTGTGTGTGTGTGTGTGTGTGGATTTGTGGGTGTGTTTTGTGCAGCTGCGTGCGAGTGATTATGGCGGTCGCACCGCATTTTGTCGCTGGTTTTGGATTTAGAGAAGACTTCAGCGCCAAATGGTTTCACTCAATTTTGGGCTTGTCATATGCAGGATATGCCAGCCGCAAGCCGCAGGCCAACCCACCTGTTGAGTACGACTCAAAATCGCATCTAAAGAGATTCTCACAGTGTTTGCATTGCCAGCGTGATCAGTAGAAGCCACAACCAGGACGGGCAGAATGAGCACGTTGTTGTTCCTACATTTATCTCTATCCAATTGCGAAAGTGATGCACATCGGTGTAAACTCCGGCGGAATTTGGCATCGCACAGCCGTAGCCAAAGGAAACGATTCCCACCACTTTTCCGGCGCAAATTAGCGGTCCACCCGAATCGCCCTGGCAGGCGTCCACTTCGAAATCCTTTGGATTCGAGGCACAAATCATGCCTTTGGCAAAATGCTGCAGCCTGGAGCAATAGTCTTTCGATTTGATTGTCAAATCGCCGTTGACTGCCTCGTCGGGAATGGGGCCGTACTGGGAATGCAGGCAGATTTTTTAATGCGAATCACATATTATTCGGGTAGCAAGAGACCTTGCTGGAGGGTTTGTGTAGTCAGGAGGCTCAAGAGAAGATCGTTCAAGGACCTCCTCCAACCAGGACATAGGAGACGCCTTAGAGTCCCCCGACAACCTACGTAACGAGCCTTACTTGAGCCTTACTCAAAAAGCCGCCTTTGACGTTTGTCCACGATAAAGCCAGAGGACCCAACCAGGCTTGGCGTAATAAGTCACCTAAGTCAACTGTGTTGTAATAAAAATAGTCTTTCGATTTGATTGTCAAATCGCCGTTGACTGCCTCGTCGGGAATGGGGCCGTACTGGGAATGCAGGCAGATTTTTTAATGCGAATCACATATTATTCGGGTAGCAAGAGACCTTGCTGGGAGTTGTGTGTGTGAGTCAGGAGGCTCAAGAGAAGATCGTTCAAGGACCTCCTCCAACCAGGACAACCTACGTAACGCTGCAGCCTTACTCAAAAAGCCGCCTTTGACGTTTGTCCACGTTAAAGCCAGAGGACCCAACCAGGCTTGGCGTAATAAGTCACCTAAGTCAACTGTGTTGTAATAAAAATAGTCTTTCGATTTGATTGTCAAATCGCCGTTGACTGCCTCGTCGGGAATGGGGCCGTACTGGGAATGCAGGCAGATTTTTTAATGCGAATCACATATTATTCGGGTAGCAAGAGACCTTGCTGGGAGGGTTTGTGTAGTCAGGAGGCTCAAGAGAAGATCGTTCAAGGACCTCCTCCAACCAGGACATAGGAGACGCCTCAGAGTCCCCCGACAACCTACGTAACGAGCCTTACTTGAGCCTTACTCAAAAAGCCGCCTTTGACGTTTGTCCACGATAAAGCCAGAGGACCCAACCAGGCTTGGCGTAATAAGTCACCTAAGTCAACTGTGTTGTAATAAAAATAGTCTTTCGATTTGATTGTCAAATCGCCGTTGACCGCCTCGTCGGGAATGGGGCCGTACTGGGAATGCAGGCAGATTTTTTAATGCGAATCAGATATTATTCGGGTAGCAAGAGACCTTGCTGGGAGGGTTTGTGTAAACAGGAGGCTCAAGAGAAGATCGTTCAAGGACCTCCTCCAACCAGGACATAAGAGACGCCCCAGAGTCCCCCGACAACCTACGTAACGATGCAGCCTTACTCAAAAAGCCGCCTTTGACGTTTGTCCACGATAAAGCCAGAGGACCCTTAATATCACCCAAGTCAACTGTGTTGTAATAAAAATGTATGCTATTTTTGATTCAATACAATAAACAAACAAACAAAAAAAAAAGATATTATTCTGTCAATTATAAATACATCGCTCAATTCTCTCAAATTGATTCTGATTGTAATATCTATGTAAAGTTTGATTTCAAAACTGATTTCGTTATTATGGAAAATCATCCCCCCCCAGGAGTGCTGAGAATTTTCAGAATTTTTCCAGTTAGACCAGCTTACCTGAATAACAGTACCCCATCCAACGACAGTGCACTCCAATCCGGCCAGGGGCACCTGGTCAGCTAAGGGTATAATAGCGACAAAACTTCCATCGGGTCTCGCCTCGCTTTGGAGTCGCAAAACCCCAACATCATTGGTAAGCCGAGTCGAGGAGTACTGTGGATGCGGCTTCACTTTTATCACGCTAAATTCTTGGGTGCTAGATGTCTTAATTAGGCGACGCGGTGTACCGGC
The DNA here is from genome assembly GCA_035045355.1 of Drosophila lacicola. Taxonomy (NCBI): domain Eukaryota; kingdom Metazoa; phylum Arthropoda; class Insecta; order Diptera; family Drosophilidae; genus Drosophila; species Drosophila lacicola. Next base: position 178,460 of record JAWNPB010000148.1, on the reverse strand, counting down.
AATTACCTTTACCTTACCAGGTCGAAGCCTGCTGCGCCTGCAAATATCATTGAATTGATTTTGTCAAATGCTTTTTAGGTACCCCCCTGACACCTGACACCTGACACATACCCTGAAAACAGACAGTGGGCTGCGGTTAGAACGGCTGTCTTCGATATTAGACTGCCGCCACAAAAATGAGTGTCGCCAAAGAATTTATGACTTGGCGTATGACGTAGCGAGACGGCAAATTTAATCAGATCATTCTTTTCGGGACGGTAGCCGCCGGTAACTAGAAAATGGAATTCACCATTGTCCTCATCATTGGTGGAGTTGGGCGCAGTCTCATCACCTTGATGATGGACTTGCGACATGTCCGAAGGTGCCATGGTTCTCATCTCATTGGAAAAAGGTGAGAGAAGCCGCTGGTACAGAGTCTGGCAGTTGCTTTCTTTCGAATTAAATTCAATGTCTGTGCTGCAGTTCCACAACTGGTCATAATCTGACACTGACTGATCGACGAATAATAATAGTAAGACTAACAGCTTATATACAACAAATTTTGAAACTTCCATTTTTTTTTTTCAATTTTTATTTCAAAATGAAATGATTGTAATCTCCTAGAGCGTAACATAATAAGCAGAAAGTGCATTTAAAAAAATACAAAAGCTTATAAACGTTTTCAAAACTCTTATAAATTTGAAAAACGTGGCTTATATATTTCCCCAAAATGGCAAGAATTTTAACATTTTCAATACTTATAATAATAGTAAGACTAACAGCTTATATACAACAAATTTTGAAACTTCCATTTTTTTTTTTCAATTTTTATTTCAAAATGAAATGATTGTAAACTCCTAGAGCGTAACATAATGAGCAAAAAGTGCATTTATCCGCTATGAAAACGTTTTCAAAACTCTTAGAAATTTGAAAATTTCGGAAAACGTGGCTTATATATATTTACCAAAATGGCAAGAATTCTAACATTTTCAATACTTAACAAACTACCCACGACTACAGGGACAAATAAATATCTAGAGAAATATCTAAAAATCTAGAGGCCAAACCATGTACAAAAAGCTAAACCTGGTGAAAATCTGATGAGATTTGACCAAGTTATGGGGGTGGGAAATTTTGACCTATGTCTATATGGGATATTTTAGGATACCATTTTCACATGAAATTCGACCAAAAATAATGTTGCCAGATTTAGATGCCAAATTGATCTAGAGGCCAAACCATGTACAAAAAGCTAAAGCTGGTGAAAATCGGATGAGATTTGAACAAGTTATGGGGGTGGGATATTTTGACCTATGTCTATATAGAATATTTTAGGATACCATTTTCACATGAATTTCGGCCAAAAATAATGTTGCCAGATTTAAATGCCAAATTGATTTAGAGGTCAAACCATGTACAAAAAGCTAAACCTGGTGAAAATCGGATGAGATTTGACCAAGTTATGGGGGTGGGATATTTTGACCTATGTCTATATGGGATATTTTAGGATACCATTTTCACATGAATTTCGACCAAAAATAAACAAAATATAATAAGTAAATAAAGAAACATAAATTGTTATTAAATAACGAGAAAGAAGGGCAATCTTCGGCACGCCGAAGATTTAATACGAAGATTTGCCCGTATCTAAGAAGCACAGGGAAAATAGTTAATGCTGAGTATTGTTGAGATATCTTGCAAAAACAAAAAAGTTCTCCATACAAAAACTTACTTTTCGACCGATCGTTCCTAGGGATATTTCATCGTATCGTTGATGATGACTATAAATATTTGTATTCCGATTATACGTTTAGCTTTTAATTTTTAAATGTTCTTTTACTTAGGTTGACAGCCGCTTTGTAGATCAATAATAATTAAATAAATATATAAATTTAGTCAATTATTATTATACTTCATATTTTTCATGCAAACTTTTACTCACTTTCGACCTAAAAGAAATGGTCTAATTTGAAGCTTTTTAGCTCCCAGGGTCAGTCAATTGATCAGTCAGTTAACCTCTTGTATATGATTAAGAATCAAAATTAACAATATGATAAATTTGTAAAATTATCTTAGCTATAGAGGCAACATAGTTAAAAAAAAAAAAAAAGAGCTGTAATATATGGGTGTCAGATTTTAGGCTTGTCTACTAAACGCACTGCGCGCTGTCGCGGAAATATTTACCTTATATAAGTTTCGCAGCAAGCCGATAGGCAAATGAAAAACACCTGGTCATAAATAACGTGCACCTGAACCGCCGTACCAGGTCATTGTAGCGACAGCAAAAACTTGCAGCTAGCAGCCAAAGTGTTAGTTTCCGGCCTCACACACATACACGTATAATTATTTATATGTATGTGTTTGTACACGCTTCCACATGTCCATTAGTGATGCAAAAAATCACAGTGAGTCATTTTGTCACAGTGATTGTCGTGTGAGTGCAAAAAAATATTTTTTTTTTACGAAATTATAGACACAACGCTTTTTAGTGTCCCAAGTCCCAAAAAAAAAATGCCGAACCGAACATGATTTTTATTCAAATATGGCTTGGCTTAAAAAGGAAAAAGAAATATAAATAAATTGTTGAATGACCTTATCATAACGTTAAAGATATGTGAGAAACCAAGAACCGAGTGAGTGAGTGCAATAAAAAAAAATATTTTTTTTACGAAATTATAGACACAACGCTTTTTAGTGTCCCAAGTCCCAAAAAAAAACTGCCGAACCGAACATGATTTTTATTCAAATATGGCTTGGCTTAAAAAGGGAAGAAGAAATATAAACAAATTATTGAATTACTTTATCATAACGTTAAAGATATGTGAGAAACCAAGAGTTAAACTTTGAATCATCGATGTAGAAAACTTGTTCCACGAACCGAATCTTTTTTCAAACTGTCAAACCGAACGACTCGCAATTTTTCTGCCCTGTTTGAAATAGTCGTATGGTGCGTTATATCAGTTTTTGTGAAAATGCCATCACATTCTGCTCCTAAGTGTCAGCTCGTGATTTTGTCACTGGGCTTACAGAACCGTTTCTAACATCACGTACGCGTTCTGTGTACACAGAGAGCAAGTCCATTGTTGTCTGACGGTTCTACTTGCTAATTTTTTCCTGGCTATAAGCTTCTGTAGCATCCCTCTGTGTGTGTTTGTTTGTGTGTGTGTGTGTTCAACTCATGGGTGTGGATGCTTCGTGTGTGTTGTGCGTTTTGAGCCGCTGTCGTTATCATTAATTTGCAGCCTGCTTTTCGTAATAATTTACAAAGGATTTTCTTCACTTTTCCTTGCTAGTTTTTTTTGGCAATTCTGTTGGCCAAGTTTTTAGGTAAGTTGTCAGAAAGACAAATTTGTTTATGGCCACTAAAAAAAAAAAATAGAGTCGCAGATATTATTCTATGCCTAACATATTTCACATCAAAACTAGAATACATTACAAAAGTGCAGGTCTTTTTTTATATATTTTTAGGGTATTATAATTTTGTCGTGAAATGTGTAACGCATAAAAGGAGACATCTCCAAGCCCATAAAGTATATACACTTAAGTCTGTTTTTACACGGTTTTGATATAACACGGTTTGAAAATTGAATATTTTTAATTTTTTTTGTCAAATTTAATTTTTGCGAAGCATGTTCATAGCACAAAAAAGTATTTATGAAAGAAAAAAATTATTCCAGCGATGATAATGAAGCGAATAACTGATGACGACAGCAATTAAATTGATGTTGCTGTATTTATGATTATCACTTATTTTATTTTATTTTATTTGATTATTTACCTTAAAAATTGAATAACCTATTCTAATTAATTTAATAATTTTAATTTATATTATGTACTTTTAAGATTAGAGTGCATATCTTTTTTATCATTAATTACTATGCTTGTGAAAATAAGCATTATATATTTGATTTAATAAAATAAACATGAATTCTTGTTCCTAAAAAATTCTTGTTTTTCACTAATTTTAATAGGTTTTAGAGATTAGAAACAAATCACCCATTTTTGTATACGATCAATGTCTTTTTTTACACGGTTTTTTTTTTCACACGGCTTCTTCAGGGAACCAATCTACCGTGTAAAAACAGACTTAGGTGTATATCAAGCAATTAACAATGAACATACAGTGGATTCGTATTACGAGTGGGTGCGTTTGGAAAGAAAATAGCAAAGCTTCTGTGGTCAGCCACAGTCATGCAAGCCAACAATCAAGCACACCTGTAAAATTTCCCGCATAAGCAAAAGGTAAACAATTATGGCACCAGACCAGTCAACTGACTCTGACTCTGACTGACTGCTTGCAGCTGGCTGCGTCCAGATAGCAGACAGCAGACATATTACTTATCGGGAATTGACGATGCCCAAAACAATGATTATTGTTGCCTTTTGCAGTTTTAACTAAAATGCATTTACTGCCAACAGACAACAGACAGCAGGAGGCGACTTTAGTTGCCAATAGCTGCTGTCCGGCCTCTGGCTTTTAGGCATCGTCCAAGTCGGTGTCATTGTTTGCATACATTGATTGAATTTGTTCACGCCATTAAATTTGCAAATTGCTATCAGCAACTTTGCATAAACTGCAGATGCAAAATTTTACAACACAACACAACCGCCGGGCTCGTCCTGCATTGCATTAATGCTTATGACACAGAGTCTGAGCCGTTGCTCCCCTGCTGAACTCTGTACGTACGTACATATGTGCTGTTTTTAAGCAAGTAGCAATCAGTACCACCTGTACTGTCCACCTTGCCTTGCCAGTCGATAAACAAAAGCAAAAGCAAAAGCTCTCTTCCATAGAGTTGAGCATGCGCTGTTTTTTTTAACCGTGACACGAAAAAAAAACAAGCCTCATTAGCCTGAAGAATATGATCCGTATTTATATTATATATATATATATATTTTGCGACTCAAACCAAGTCGATTGCTCGCATGTTTCATCTATAAATTTTGCGATACAAACCATTCAAAAAAAAAAATTTTAATAGAGTAGGGATAAAATATATGATAGTGGCTTAAATTGTCAACATTCTTAATTATTTAGAAAGAACACGAACACGAACACGAACACGTTAAGTGAATTTAAAGCTTGGAAATCAATATCATATTAGGTATCATATTGGTACGCAAATAAAATTCTCAAAAAAATTAGATACTATTTAATAGAGTAGGGATAAATTATATGATAGTGGGTTAAATTGTCAACATTCTTAATTATTTAGAAAGAACACGAACACGAACACGAACACGAACACGAACACGTTAAATGAATTTAAAGCTTGGAAATCAATATCATATTAGGTATTGTGTTAATTTGGTACGCAAATAAAATTCCCAAAAAAAATTAGATACTATTTAATAGAGTAGGGATAAAATATATGATAGTGGCTTAAATTGTCAACATTCTTAATTATTTAGAAAGAACACGAACACGAACACGAACACGTTAAGTGAATTTAAAGCTTGGAAATCAATATCATATTAGGTATCATATTGGTACGCAAATGAAATTCTCAAAAAAATTAGATACTATTTAATAGAGTAGGGATAAAATGTATGATAGTGGTTTAAATTGTCAACATTCTTAATTATTTAGAAAGAGCACGAACACGAACACGAACACGAACACGTAAAGTGAATTTAAAGCTTGGAAATCAATATCATATTAGGTATTGTGTTAATTTGGTACGCAAATAAAATTCTCAAAAAAATTAGATACTATTTCTGCCTTGGCATATTTTGGCCGTGTGTGTTTTAAAGATTTTCGTGTTTCGTGTGTCGCGTAGGGTCGTGCCATAAAAATCGGACACGCAGCCATCTCTAGTCGTGAACTTATGCCAGGTATTGTGTTAATTTGGTACGCAAATAAAATTCTCAAAAAAATTAAATACTATTTCCGACAGTGTTGGCTCTGCCTTGGCATTATTTTGGCCCTGTGTGTGTTTTTAAAGATTTTCGTGTTTCGTGTGTCGCGTAGGGTCGTGCCATAAAAATCCGACACGCAGCCATCTTTAGTCGTGAACTTATGCTACAGGCGGTTGCCGGATGCCGGTTGCACAATATGTGTGGTGTGGTGTTGGGGGGGTGGCAAGAGTTAAGGGTATGTGCAAGGCTTGTGTGCAAGTCATTAACTATTCATACGACATTAGCCCCAACACACAACCAAAGATATACAGAGAATGCAGCAGCATGCAGCATGTGATGACACTTTTGATTTCGAGCTGCCCAAGAGCCAAGTGCAGGTCGAGTGCTAATTGCCCACAGCCAACAATTTGACAGACACTGGCAGGAAATTTATTTAACGACCAGTTGGAAGCTATCAAAGCAGCACAATAAGTTGAGCATAATACACAGCCGACCTTTGTCTGATTCGCATTTAGCTGGCATAAACATTGCTTAAGCTTTCACAGCTCGGGGTCGGGGTGGAAAATGGGTGGAAGAAGAAAAGGCGTTTCACAAAAATCTCAGAAAAATTGAAATTATTTGTCCCGTGGGAGTTCTCTGGGACTGCTGAGCTGACACTGAGACCAGGAGCAGGGTTTTGTTCAAGGTCTGGCTAGCTGATTGCTGCAAAGATTTTCACCCAACCGACCAACTTTAACAAAAAATCGCGCAAAAATTTTAAATTACCACTTACTGCGGGCGGCTCTGCAAGTTCATTGTCTTGTGTTATTGAACTCGGCCCACGGCCCAGCAATATATTCATATTATATAGTACACTCGGCACTCGGCGCTCGGCACTCGGTTGCTGTATTATTGCGAGTTTTGTGAAATTTATGATAAAAGTTATGCCGACATTTAAATGGATATGTGCATATTTGTGGCAAAATTTCAATTTTAACTTCGAATGCATTTCGACATTCGGACATTCAACACATTACTTTAACCTTAATATAGAAAACTCGTAAGTCGCAGTTTATTATTATATTGTGCCTGTCTTTCGTCTTTTCACTAATTGAATTTGCCAAAATAGAAACTAGTATTCCTAAATTACGATAATGTCAATTCTATGCGTTCCATGTGTTTATATTTTTTGTAGGTGATAATAGTTTTGTGCAAATGTATATAAAATGCAGAAGGAAGCATATCCAGCCATTGTTTTTGAGCTAGAGTCACCAAATTGATCGTCTCCGGCCCAATCTATAAATCAAATAACTAAATAACTGTTGTCCTTTTTTAAAAATATACCAATATTCTATAGCACAATAAGATTATTTGCCGCAAACTTTTTCATGATCGATTAAAAAGCCCAGAAGTTATTAAAGAAAACTTCTCGCATATATATTCATTTGCGTGTCTTTTTTTTCATTATATAAATTGACTTGCAATTGCGATTGAATTGTATATTGAATTGTTGTCCGTCTGTACGTAAATTTTGGCTGTAGTTCGACTTTGTTTCCGATATTCGATAACTTGCCCCGTTTCCAAGTAATCGATAAAAATCGATATCGAAATCCTGTTTTTTGGGCAATTTCGGCAAATACTATAAGCTAGAGCCACCAAACTTGACATGTAGCTTCTAGAATAGTATATATATATATATCAAGTATCTTTTATTTTATACCTATCGCCTGTCGGAAGAAGAGGGTTCAGGGTATCCCCTAGCCGGTAGCTCCCGACTAGAGCCTCTTACTTGTTTTAATTATATAAATTGACTTGCAATTGCGATTTGTCAGAAACTATGACATAATCGAATATAAATTCGATCGATAACTGCTTCGATCTGCTTCCGATCAGTTAAGATCGGACAATAAACACCGAAGTTACTCAAGAGAGCATTTTTCGATAGAGTGATTCTAAGGGAAGTGAGTGTAAAGAAAGAAGAACAAGAATGCCTTCAACTGCGATCGCTAACTGCTTCGAACTGCTTCCGATCAGGTAAGATCGGACAATAAACACCGAAGTTACTCAAGAGAGCATTTTTCGATAGAGTGATTCTAAGGGAAGTAAGTGTAAAGAATGAAGAACAAGAATGCCTTCAACTGCGGCGCCTAGGGCATCTAATAGTCGGACTCTTGTTTTCTTTGCTGTAATCGTCCGTCATAAATGACTTTTTCTGCATTGACATAGCCAATCCAATAAGGGCATAATAAGTACTAATTGGTTTAGTATATAACATTGTTCTGTTTTCTTGTCTCTGTTGCTCGCTTGTTGCTTTTTGTGTGTGCATCCAGCATTTTTAAGGGTCGACTGCTAAATTGATATGTGTGGGGTACCTTTGTACCTTTAAAGCTTTGTCTCCGATGGAGTGTGCTCTAATTACATTTTTTCGTTCAGAAAGCAGATCCATTTGCTCGAGACAATTTTGCACGGTTGATTGAGTTTGGGAATGCTGTCGGCTACACTCGACTTCATCGTGCTTCTTGTACAGAGCCACAGAGCTGAGTATAAATTACTTTAGTTGCATTGCGGCTTGCGGCTGTTCTCATTAACTGCTGTCATATCATTTCTCTTTGGTCCAGGTCCAGCTGGTCGTGGCTTACAAATGTTTTCGACTTATTGAGTAAGTTTCTACAAAAAAAAAAAACTACAAAATGTCCATGATGCCGCTACTAAACTTAAGACTTCCATCATTTTATCAAAACACGTGTGTTATAAAATCAATGTTCTCAAACAAATTTGAAATGATTTTGAAACTGATCGGGTGGCAAACAAAAAAGTTACATACAAACGTTTTCCGCCAATTTACCACTGTTGCGAGTGGAATTTCCCAAATCGCTGAAACACGTATTCATTACATTCTTATGTAGAGCTTTGAAAACATGTTTGAAGCAAATCGGACACAACTTAAAACTTTGCACAAAAAATCTTTTAGTCGCATTTTAGTCTCAAATGATTTTTCTTTGGAAACGAATTTGACCGCGAAACGTCACCCACCAAATCCTTGACCTCCATTTCCACCAAGGAGGAACGGATTTTGCGAAAAATGTGAAACAACCCTTAAATGAATTTGAACAAAGATCTTTGAAAATAAGTTTGAGGCCGATCGGATGGTAAACAAAAAAGTTACATACAAACGTTTTTCACGATTTTTCCACACTTGCTGGTGGAATTGCCCGAAATTTTTTTTCAAGGAGTGCGGCAATATGTAAGGCAAATAAATAGGAAAGGGTAATATCATGGGCATTGATACCATCTAGTATTGTTGTTGTTCATAAGCGAATTTAATAGCCTGGGACAAAGATAGCATTCTACAGAACAAACTTTTGATGGCCAGATAAAATTTGCAACTTTTGCTGCGACCTCCGCCGTCTCTCTGTATTAGTCACCGCAGAGCGGCTTATTATAATTTCCCAAATAAACTGTATAAAGTGTGCAGATTGGGTGCCGCCTTGTTGTTTGCTCAAATGGTGAAAATAATATTGTAGTTGAATATAAACATTGACGTGACTGCGTACATACACATACTACACACATATGTACACACATCATGTGTGTGTGTGTGTGTGCTTTAAAGCAGACAAGCAAAAAGGGTTCAATTTGACGGCGCGTTGTCTATCTTCTCGCCACAGCGAACGCAACAGCCAACACTAGTGTTGGCAATTCTTTCGAAATAGCTAGAAAAGTTCAAATTCAAATTTAAAAAAAGCCGAATTTAGCTAGAAAAGAGCTGAATGAAAGAACACAAGTTTAGTCTGTTTTTTGCAGGTAATACAAAATTCTTTCGAAATAGCTAGAAGAGTTCAAATCAAATTTAAAAAAAAAACCGAATTTAGCTAGAAAAGAGCTGAATGAAAGAACACAAGTTGGGTCTGTTTTTTCAGGTTAATTTCAAAATTCTCTCGAAATAGCTAGAAGAGTTCAAATCAAATTTAAAAAAAAAACCGAATTTAGCTAGAAAAGAGCTGAATGAAAGAACACAAGTTGAGTCTGTTTTTTGCAGGTAATACAAAATTCTTTCGAAATAGCTAGAAGAGTTTAAATCAAATTTGAAAAAAAAAACCGAATTTAGCTAGAAAAGAGCTGAATGAAAGAACACAAGTTGAGTCTGTTTTTTCAGGTAAATTTCAAAATTCTTTCGAAATAGCTAGAAGAGTTCAAATCAAATTTAAAAAATAGCCGAATTTAGCTAGAAAAGAGCTGAATGAAAGAACACAAGTTGAGTCTGTTTTTTACAGGTAATACAAAATTCTTTCGAAATAGCTAGAAAAGTTCAAAATCAAATTTAAAAAAAGCCGAATTCAGCTAGAAAAGAGCTGAATGAACGAACACTAGCCAGCACTAGCCACCATAAGCATATTAGGCAGTTCCGCTCTACCAGGGGAGGGGGGGGGGGGGGGGGTTAACTAAAACGTGATGTTGAATCCAATGTGATGCTCAAGCGTGTGAAAATACCAGAAAGACGTGTTGCCATCAAATGGTTTCAATGGCGGCCACTGCCGCGTCATTTTAGCCGGGCCGGGCCGGGTTGGTCGGGCCGTGCCGTGCCGGGCTTGGGCTTGGGCGATAGCTGATAGATGTTGGCAACACGATGCCTTGGCGCGTGTTCTGTTGGCCGCTGTGCGTATTTATGGCATAAGTTAACAGACACCGGAAGTGATACATCAAGGACACGCGCGCGGGCGCTCGCTCTCGCCTCTATATATATGTATATTTTCTACATACACGTTTTGAATTAACCTCAAATCAACTTATATTTTAAGTCGATTTCTTCTACCCAACCAAAAAGAAATTTAAATAAATTGCCAAGATAAGTTAGTACCAACTGAATGACTGACTGTCTGGCTTGTGATCATAGTCAACTTTATAAAATAAAAGTTACACTTTCTCTCACATTAGCGCTGTGGCTCATTCCGAGTTTCTCAAAAAAAAAAAATACCCGTTGCAGTTAAAAATAGCCGAATTCAGCTAGAAAAGAGCTGAATGAAAGAACACAAGTTGAGTCTGTTTTTTTCGGCTAATACAAAATTCTTTCGAAATAGCTAGAAGAGGTCAAATCAAATAAAAAAATCGCTGAATTTAGCTAGAAAAGAGCTGAATGAAAGAACACAAGTTGAGTCTGTTTTTTTCGGGTAATACAAAATTCTTTCGAAATAGCTAGAAGAGGTCAAATCAAATTTAAAAAAAAACCGAATTCAGCTAGAAAAGAGCTGAATGAAAGAATACAAGTTGAGTCTGTTTTTTTTCGGGTAATACAAAATTCTTTCGAAATAGCTAGAAGAGGTCAAATCAAATAAAAAAAATAGCTGAATTTAGCTATAATAGCTATAATATGGCCAAATGTGTGGCGTAAAAGCAACATATCAACGAATAAGTTTTAATAGCTAACAACTATTGGCTAGATATACCCAGATATTGCCCAGATTGCGTATATATGGCTTATATATATCTCTATATATAAAACTGTTTGTCCTGACTGACTGACTGACTGACTGACTGACTGACTGACTGACTGACTGATTGGTGATCAACGCACAGCCCAAACCGTAAGAGCTAGGAAGCTAAAATTTTCACTGTAGCTACCTTATGTGATGTAGGTGCACGTTAAGACGGGGTTTCGGGAAATTCCACCCGCAAGTGTGGAAAAATCGCGAAAAACTTTTGTATGTAACTTTTTTGTTTACCATCCGATCGGCCTCAAATTTATTTTCAAAGGTCTTTGTTCAAATTCATTTGAGGGGTGTTTCGCACTTTTTGGAAAATGCATCCCTCCTTGGTGAAAATGGGCGTCAAAAATTTGGTGGGTGACGTTTCGCCCTCAAATTTATTTCCAAGTATCTATATGAAAATTCATTTGAGACGTGTTTTTCACTTTTCGCAGAATTCAAACTTCTTCGGGGGGAATGCGATTCAAAGATTTTTTGGGCGAAGTTTTAAGTTGTGTCCGATTTGCTTCAAACTTATTTTCAAATCTCTACATCAGAACTTAATAAATACGTATTTCAGCGTTTTGGGAAATTCCACCCGCAAGAGTGGTAAATTGGCGGAAAACGGTTGTATGAAAGTTTTTTGTTAACGATCCGATCGGCCTCAAACTTATTTTCAAAGATCTTTGTTCAAATTCATTTGAGGGGTGTTTCACACTTTTCGAAAAATCCGTTCCTCCTTGGTGGAAATGGAGGTCAAAGATTTGGTGGGTGACGTTTCGCGCTCAAATTCGTTTAAAATCTATAAGAAAAACCATTTGAGACGTGTTTCACACTTTTCGCAGAATCCAAACTTTTTCGGGTGAAATGCGACTCAAAGATTTTTTGTGCGAAGTTTAAAGTTGTGTCCGATTTGCTTTAAGCTTATTTTCAAAGCTCTCCATAAGAACTTAATGAATACGTATTTCATCGAATTGGGAAATTCCACCCGCAACAGTAGTAAATTGGCGGAAAACGTTTGTATGAAAGTTTTTTGTTTACCATCCAATCGGCCCCAAACTCATTTTCAAAGATCTTTGTTCAAATTCATTTGAGGGATGTTTCACACTTTTTGAAAAATCCATCCCTCCTTGGTGCAAATGGGTGTCGAAGATTTGGGGGATGACGTTTTGGGTTCAAATTTATTTCCAAAGATCTATAAGAAAAATCATTTGAGACGTGTTTCACATTTTTCGCAAAATCTAAACTATTTCGGTGGAAAATGCATTTCAAAGTTTTTTTTTGTTAATTTTAAGTTTGTTTGATTCCCGTCCGATCATTTTCAAAATCATTTTCAAAGCTTTTTGAAAACATTGATTTTATAACATACGTGCCACGGGCAAGGCCGGGTTATACCCGCTAGTTTATATATATATACACCTAAGTCTGTTTTTACACGGTAGATTGGTTCCAGAAGAAGCCGTGTCTAAAAAAAAAACCGTGTAAAAAAAGACATTGATCGTATAAAAAAATGGGTGATTTGTTCCTAATCTCTAAAACCTATTAAAATTAGTGAAAAACAAGAATTTTTAAGAACAAGAATTCATGTTTATTTTATTAAATCAAATATATTTTATGCTTATTTTCACAAGCATAGTAATTAATGATAAAAAAGATATGCACTCTAATCTTAAAAGTACATAATATAAATTAAATGTATGGCAAGTTCAGGAACTAAACAACTATGTTGTGAACGAAAAGAATAGGTTATTCAATTTTTAAGGTAAAAAATAAAATAAAATAAAATAAAATAAAATAAGTGATAATCATAAATACAGCAACATAAATTTAATTGCTGTCGTCATCAGTTATTCGCTTCACTATCATCGCTGGAATAATTTTTTTCTTTCATAAATACTTTTTTGTGATATGAACATACTTCGCAAAAATTAAATTTGACAAGAAAAATTTAAGTATGTACATAAAATTTCAAATCGTGCTAAATGGAATAAAATCGTGTAAAAAAATTAAAAATATTCAATTTTCAAACCGTGTTATATCAAAACCGTGTAAAAAAAGACCGTGTAAAAACAGACTTAGGTGTATATATATATACATATATATCACCAGGCCTGACATTTGCTGCAATTGCGTGTGAAGCAAACCGGAGCTCTATGTCACCATACGTTTAGCATATCCATTTAACTCGCCATGCCCTGCAAAAAAAAACATCAACATCAACAACGGGGCTGCTGTGTGGCGTTATAAGCCGATGCTGACTCATGAAATCAGGGTCAAATGTTTTGCAGCATCGTTGCGCAAAAGTTTATGATCCCTTGGTCAATTAAATCTCATGGCTGCTTGGCTACGAAAAAAAAAAACAAGCCCACATACACTTTGCTGGACACGGCTGAATTGGATCTGTTAGCATGTGGAAATTGGCATGGCTGAGCTGTCGGTCGTACTCGGTCGTACTTGTCATTGTCTTTTCCGCATTTTGCGTGGGAAGGGGGGGGGGGAAGGGGGGATACTTGTCAGCGGCAGGCGACAGACTAGTAACAAAATCAGCGCCTAATGTGGAGAGGTCGCTGGTCCGTGTATCCGAGCATCTGTGAGGCTGTGTGTGTGTGTGTGTGCTAATGTGTGTGCGTCTGAAATTTGGTCGTTTGAGAGGGGCAGCAGCAATACACCAAAGGCTGGACCAAATCCGCTCCGCTTCGAGCTCACTCGCCGGTTTCTGTTGCCCTTTGTGTGTTTTGGCCACGTTTAGTAAGCCAAAATAAATTACCACTCGCCTTGTTGTTGTTGTTGTTGGGGTTGTTGTTGGGGCTGTTGTTGTTGTTGGGGTTGTTGTACGTGTGTCGGCAACAAACATTTTGACACTTCCTTTAAAACCATAAATGTCAGTCTGCGTTGAGGTTTAGCCAACTTTAAATACCTTTGGACAGATTAAAAGTCTCGTTAACCAAAATGTTTGTGCAGCCTTGTGCCTGTTTCTACATACGAATGCTTCTAAGTGTATATATATATATATATCCTATTGCTGCTGTTTGGAAAAGCCTTTATTTTTATACTCTTTCCCTAATCGATTTTTGAACAAATTATATTGCAATTGTTACAATATCACAGTGCCTGTGATTGCTGTTGTTTAGCAAAACCTTTAGTTTATGGAACATTTTTTACTTTACTTTACTTTTACTTTAATAGATTTTTGAACAAGTTAGGATAAGGAAAAATATTTATTATTTGGCCTTTTTTGGAGTTCCCCATGTCCATGTTTCTTGCTCCAAATCAATTTTCAACACATTTTCCGACCGTGGAAAATTGAAAATTCTTTGAAAATCAGTTTGACGTTGATCTAGTTCAGATCTAAAAGTTGAAATCACAAAACAAAAACAAAACCAACCGACAAAAGTATCACCTCATCTTGATCATCCTATTTACAATAAGAGAAAAGTTGAGCTTGTGTTAGTTACAGAGTATTTGTCGAGTCGAGCGTCGAGAATCCTAATTGTATTTTCGCTATTAGGAATGGAATGCATATATATCGAATGATGTGATGTGCTGTTCTGTGCGTTAAAAATTGCCATGCATTAGAGCCGAGGGTCACTTTTAATTACTTTCGAGAAGGTCAACTTTAATGAGTGTCAATGTGCTTGGCCGGCCGACAGCTGCTTGGACCCCATTTACCAACCAGCCAAAACCCAAGATGTATGCAAAAGTATGTGTTGGATGCTTTGTACAATATTGATCGCCCGATTGGCTGTCGGGCAAAATTACAGCAAAAACTTTTCATATTTGTTGGCTAGTTTGTGGCTGAGAGCAGTCGCAACTTTTAGCTACAGCTACACTTTCAAATTGTTGTTATTTTTATGCCCTACCGTAATGCTTATATGTATTATATGATTGAAAGTGGGTATGCTAAAATCAAACATGTTATTGCACCTATAAAAGACAGAACATAAGGTTAGCTGAAACTCAAAAGACATTTACTTACAGGGTATCTCCTAGCTGGGCAACTGCTTAACTTTAGAGCACTTGTTTTTCAGTCATTGTTGTTTTTCAATTTGCATTCCATTCAAAAGACATTTACTTACAGGGTATCTCCTAGCTGGGCAACTGCTTAACTTTAGAGCACTTGTTTTTCAGTCATTGTTGTTTTTCAATTTGCATTCCATTCAAAAGCCATTTACTTACAGGGTATCTCCTAGCTGGGCAACTGCTTAACTTTAGAGCACTTGTTTTTCAGTCATTGTTGTTTTTCAATTTGCATTCCAAGGCTCTTATAGGTGAATTTAATTACAGCTGTGTGTGACTTTTAAAGAACATGGTAAGCTGTTAAGTATGCAACGTTTTTTCGAAAAAAAGTACATCTGGAATGTATGCTATACGAATTTGTTCTGGTAAGAAGAGTGCCTATTTGAGCCTCGGTAAAATTAAATCTCTCATAATAATAGATAGCGCACTTGTGCTCGCTTAAGATTGTAAGTGCGACCTGCGCCAAGAAATGTCATATTAGAAACATAAGTAACTCCGAACGCGGAGGAGACTGCGAAGGTCTCACCCAATAGATCTCCCAGATCGATTTATATAGTCGCCACTGTAAATTTGTATATTAGACTTACCAGTAGAATAAGTAGTTTGTAAATATTCATATAAATTTAATTTAAGTTGTTCCTGATAATAACAGAAAAATTAAAATAAAGCAAAACTTAATAATAAAAAAAAAAAAAAAAAAAAAAAAAAAAGAAACATAAGTAGCAAGGGTAAAAAATAGCCTAATTAAACACAATAGTTTATGCATTGACAGCAGGCCTAAATTAGGACACTCTGTTAGTATATAAGACATACGGAAAGAAAAAAATTATTCCAGCGATGATAGTGAATGTATTCGAAGCGTTCGAAGCAAGCGAATGCGAATAACTGATGACGACAGCAATTAAATTTATGTTGCTGTATTTATGATTATCACTTATTTTATTTTATTTTATTTTATTTTATTTTATTTTATTTTATTTTATTTTTTACCTTAAAAATTGAATAACCTATTCTTTTCGTTCACAACATAGTTGTTTAGTTCCTGAACTTGCCATACATTTAATTTATATTATGTACTTTTAAGATTAGAGTGCATATCTTTTTTTATCATTAATTACTATGCTTGTGAAAATAAGCATAAAATATATTTGATTTAATAAAATAAACATGAATTCTTGTTCTTAAAAATTCTTGTTTTTCACTAATTTTAATAGGTTTTAGAGATTAGGAACAAATCACCCATTTTTGTATACGATCAATGTCATTTTTTACACGGTTTTTTTTTTACACGGCTTCTTCTGGAACCAATCTACCGTGTAAAAACAGACTTAGGTGTACTCACTTTGGACATATCCGTTCAGTGCTCTAGCGATAAATAATCAAGCGTGGCTTCAATTTCTATTCTAAATTTATATCTACCAAATATTACAATAATTATTTTAACAAATATATAAAATAGTACATTTTGTTTGTAGTCCGACCGAATTCCCTTAAACCACGTCACGGCAAAAGATCGGCTAGGTGTTAAATAAAAGGGTCAGGTAAATCCCATCAAAGGATCAGCGACTTATCGATCAACCCTCGTTGAAACTAGTTTACCTACTACACATACGAGAGTTTCCACATCCGTTTTCCTGCTGTTGGTATGCTGATTGAGTGTAAACTTCCGGCGCGTGCACGCCCCCAAAAATTGGCTGCAGGATTGAGAGTTTTGATATTAAATGCACAGCGGGCCACGGGTACTGCAATGATTTTATGTTTGCGTATTTTGGCGTGTTTGGGTGGGGATAGGAGTGTCATTAGCCGCAAAAAAGACCACGCACAATGCGTGAATAATTGGCAACGACAGACGGCGATAATTTAAATGGTTAATACCAACAGCACCTGCCTCGTGCCAGTCAATCAAAAGCTTCATCAAAATGGTGTGTATTTTTGCGTCAGACTAACCCTATGCGGCCCTCCGATTGTCCATGGATATATGTATGTATATACGGACGTGTACATGTGGCTAATTTATGCGCTTTGCATTCCAACCAGTGTTGGGCAACGGTCGCATTAAGCAACAGCACACGCCAATGCTAAAAGCAGCTAAAAACAATAGCTGAATTGAATCGTTTGGGCGATACATCCAATACTTTTAAGTCACAGAACTATAAAATTATAGTAAACCTGTACATTTGGCTAATTTATGCGCTTTGCATTCCAACCAGTGTTGGACAACGGTCGCATTAAGCCACTTCACACGCCAATGCTAAAAGCAGCTAAAAACAATAGGGCGGATACATCCAATACTTTTAAGTCACAGAACTATGAAATTATAGTAGACCTGTAGTTGATACAAAATTCATTTGTTGGGATTATTTCGAAGCTTTTACTTATATTCTTTTGGAACTATTTTACTGGATCAATCAACAGACGACGCAAATTCACTCACAAATCTTTGAAAATGATTTTGAAACTTTCATACCAACGTTTTTCGCCAATTTACCACTGCTGCGGGTGAAATTTCTTAAATCGTTCAAAACACGTATTCATTAAGTTCTTATGTAGAACTTTGAAAATAACTTTAAACTTAAAACCTCACCAAGAAAATCTTTGATTTGCCCTTTCCACCGAGAAAGCTTTGACTCTGCGAAAAAAAATGTAAAACACTTTTCAAATGATTTTTTATATGGAACTGGAACTATGGTAATAAATTTGAGGGCAAAACGCCAACCATCAAATCTTTGACCACCATTTCCACCAAGGAGGGATCGATTTTCCAAAAAGTGTGAAACGCCCCTCAAATGAATTTAAATAAAGATCTTTGAAAATGAGTTTGAGTCCGATCGGATGGTAAACAAAAAACTTGCATACAAAAGTTTTTCACGATTTTTCCACACTTGCGGGTGGAATTTCCCGAGATACGTTAAGCCAGTGATGAGAACAACTTTAGATTTTGCTATCGATTAACGACTATAAAAAAAACTTTTTGGAGTAGGTAAAAAATAGCTAAATCACAATAAAACATGTATCTGAGTTTTTGAAGAGGTTCTCTGAACTTAGCTATATGTAGCTAAAAAAAAAAAAAAAGCTGAATTGGCAACACTATTTCTAACCGATAAATTTGACGTGCAGGGGGAGTTGTTTGGGGTAGTCTCTGAGGTCGGCTATAAAAAAACTTTTTGAAGTAGGTAAAAAAATAGCTAAATCACAATAAAACATGTACCTGAGTTTTTGAAGATTTTGCCAAATGTTCAGAGGTTCTCTGAACTTAGCTATATGTAGCTAAAAAAAAAAAAAAAGCTGAATTGGCAACACTATTTCTAACCGATAAATTTGACGTGCAGGGGGAGTTGTTTGGGGGAGTCTCTGAGGTCGGCGTTAACGTTGCTGCCGACGTCGGCGTCGGCGTCGGCGTCGCCGTCGGCTTTTGGTTTTTGTCATAGTAAAGATTTATTTTATGTGGCTATTGTTGGCAACGTTGTTATTATAACTTAATAAGCGGCTAATTGTTGTTAATCAATTGTTTAACAGTTTACAGCTTGTTATTGCCAACGTTGTTTTTGTTGCCTGATGGCGTGAATTATTTCCATTTGCGCACATCCATTCAACTGGCTGGAATGTGTATTGTATACACTATTGTTACTGTTTTTGTTGGCCAGTGTAATTGTTATTGTTGTGCGCTCGTTTTAATTGCAATTGTTGTGCATATTGTGTGCCCGACAATCCGACAGTCTGATGATCTGTCTGGCCGCCAGTTGGCATCTTTTTGGGGGTTATTGAAGCGCCCAAAAGTGTGCATTAAAATTAACGACAGTCCTGGTTTGCCTGCTGCCTGCAATTATTCTGCTGTTTTATTGTCTGTTATAATTAAATCATTTTATTTTGTGCATTTAACAATTATATGTCACCATGTCTACATACATGTCCGTCCGTCCAGTTCGTAAAATAATGATTATAATGCCCTTTTGTTTGCCGCGCCTACTATTTAATGTTCGACTTTCAGGCTTTCGCGGGATTAACTGCGTTTTGTATGTGTGTAGATATATGCACCAGAGTATTCAATATGCACAATGTGATACTCACATATGTAGAATACGTACACACATATATTACAATCTCGCGCACACACGTACCAAGTATGTAAATAATCATTTATTAAATGACTCATAAATGTTAATACAAAAATTGTAACAGTCAAATTCCATTTAAAGAACTCTATTGGAGCCAGAAGCCTCTTTTTATACGCTTGCAGAGGGTATCATAATTTTGTCAAAGCATAAACATTCCTGATCAGTATCTAAAAAAAACTTCCTTTCTTTTGTTGCAGACAGTCGGATATGTCGGAATCGGCGGGATCATAGGAATAATCTGATGAAAATTAATTCATCTCTGCAAGCCGGTAAGTCTGAATTATGCAAGGGTATTTAATATTCGGCGGTTCTCTCTCTTGGGCTGCTTTCAGCTCGTGCGATTTTTATTTGGCATGCCAAAAACTAATAATAAATTGCCTTAATTTCCTGCCAAGATTAAATTCAACTAAATGCAGCTAGCTCAGGCATTTAAAGTGTGCTGATCCCAGGTGTAAGTCCTAACCTGGCACAGCTTGAACCAAATGAGCCCCAAAACCTTCACTGGCCAAGGGGCTGTGCTTGGTGGGGGGATAGGGGGGATAGGGGGGCAGGGGAATAGCATTCAAATTGGCGCTTGTGACGCTACCAACAAGAAAATTATCTTCAACTTTGGTTAGCCGTCCCACAAGACGAATGAGTGGGGCTAAAACATGTTAAGTGGGCTTTGATCTGGGGCCAGGACTGAGACCTGTTCTTGCTGGTCTGGTAATGGGAGGGAGATGGGGGGGGGGGGGGGGAGGGAGGGGGTTTTGTCTAGCCTACCAGGCACTTGTTTTCTTAATTTTCGGACGAAAAATTTGCACGTACTTAGAGAGAGCAAAACGGCAAAGTTTTAGCCATTCTGTAGACAAGCTGGCAGCTGCCCTCATATTACCCTAGTTTGGGACACTAATGAAATTACGGCCCAGCTCAGGACCAGGCCCAGGCCCAGGTACACAACTCTGCCCGCTGTTATCTTGAGCGATAACAATCCATCTTTTGTCTACCTGTGGTACGTGTCGTTCTTGTTGTTGCCGGGGCCACAGTAAAAATATTTATACTGCCAGCAAGGGCAGAAGCAAACCCAAAGCTAAGGTCGTCTAAGTCGACATGAGTTACAGTTGCCAAATTAAACATCACCAGCATAAAATTTATGATAGCAGACATTAAGCCAAGCAGCGAATTTTCCTCCAAGCTTTCCTTTCCTTTTCCTCCTCTACACAGCTCAGACTGCCTATGCACATATATGGAAATATATGGAAAATATGTACGAAAGTTGTGCTTCGTTAAATGTGATTGCATACGTGATGCTTAAATTACTGGCACTATTTTTTTTTTTTTTTTTACCGGCACTTATTACTAATGTCAACATCTCTCAACATATCTCTCCCAAATTCTGACTTTGATAAATACTTTTGCACTCTGTCTGTTTTATAGGCTTTTTTATAGTATGCCAATGCACTTTGAGTTAAATAATTATTATTATTTTTCTTTATTACTTATTGCTAATTTCAACATCTCTTATGTTGTTGTTCTTTTTTGTACCGTGCAATAAGGATATTGAACAATGGGATGAACCCAAATTCGGACTTTGATAAATACTTTTGCACTCTGTCTGTTTTATAGGCTTTTTTATAGTATGCCAATGCACTTCGTGGTCTATAATTATTATTATTATTGTGCAGGGTTTAGTAGAAAATTATCAGCCCAATATGTTTTTCGAATAAGACAAGATTATTTTTAATTTTACTTAAGAACACTTTCTCCTACTTACACCCTTCTTCTTAGATGTAGGCTCTAAAAGCGTCACTGACAAAATTAGCTGTGAAAAGGGGTGAAATAAAACACCTCCATCGGTCGGTGATGCTATTAGAAATTTGTGTTCTCTGTATATAAAATGTATTGAATAATTAGGAAGACACTCGTTTTGGCGACCACTAATAAATAAATAAATAAACATATATCTATTAGCCTGGGACCCGACCGGACCTTGCTCAGTTACCCGACTGGGTTCGGTTCAGCATTGTACTTATAAACGAAGAATTATATTTCAAATATAAACTCTAGTTGGTGCAGATTTCGAGGGTATAATAAGTCTTGCGTGTGTGCACACAAATTAATATGCATATTTAATTATATAGAGCGACTTATTTTCTTGTTACGCTAACGAGTTTCAAAAGAACGATTACTTTCCAATATCTTTATATCGATGGTGTCAAGCCAAACTGTCAATATGTCTCGCATATTTATTGGAGTAGACATGCCTGCCAACAATTTTGAAACCAAGACATGAGTACGGTAGCCACTGGGCCAAAATGTTTAACGTAATTAAAACTAGTTAGGACTCCTTCAGCCAGCCAAAGTGCCGACTAAAATTTGGCGCTTGCAACACACAAAGATTGCCGCGCTCCCAGGGCGAGCAGATCCTGTAGGATGCTGTACGAGAGACGCAAAGCAGCGCGAGAACAATGGAAATTACGAGTTTCAATTTGTAGAAAAATTTATTATATCCATTAACTAAATGGGTTTCAGAATAACTACAGGCGGGCACCACCCAAGTTGCTGCGTTGCGGCCTCTGTAAACACGCATCAACATCAGGAGTTGTCGCAGACACTGCCACATGGACGGAACCTTCATGCGGCACGGGCAAAATGTCAAAATTTTTGAATGGCCCTGCTGCAGCTGTGCCCCAAACCGAACCCCCTGACCCCTCCCACGCTTCCCCCTTTTGCCAAGAGGTCGAGCCACAGGCAACCACAATGCCTGTCCCTCTCCCTCTCCCTGCCTCTGTCCATGTGCCTGCCTCTGTCTGTGTGTAGAAGTAAATCATCGACCGCAATATAAACTTTTATGCTTGGCTTATTTGTTTTGTCTGTTTGTTTGTTTCGCTGCGGCTGCGGCTGTTTCTGTTTCTGTTTTCTTCTTTTTGCATGATTTTGTCATAGACTGTTTTGGTCTTACTTATTTCAGCATTTGTCTTTGACTGTCGCCAGTTGTCTGTGTCGTAGCTATTTGCATGAGTTGTACTGTAGCCGACATGTTAAAACGTTTTGTGGCCAACATTTTAATCAGTTATGTCTTCTTATCAACTGTGACATGTGCATTCCAGTTGACCACGACTCCTTTTGCTAGGTTAGCACTGATTTTAGCTATGAATTCCTATCCGCAACTACAAGCTATATATATATGTAAATACCATACGATTGATAGCTATGCTAGAGTATATGTTTAGTAAATACAGAAACTAACTCTTTATCGAGGCATGTCTGTCTGATTACAGAGAAAGCTAGTGACATCCTTTAGCCTGATAGTTTAAGTATATTTATAGTCAGCGATAGCTCTCTCTCTATTTTAACTATTCCGAATGCATAGAAAGCAAATAATTATTGAAGGTATTGTCTTGGGTTTTGCTATATATGCATACTTTCCGATTTTCACAAAGATGGCATTTTTTTTTTTTTTTTTTTTTTTTTTTTTTTTGTTCATTGTATTGGATGGAACTATGACTACTATGAACCCAAGTTACACGAAAATGGAAAGTTTGATATATATTTTGCTTAGTAAGCTATTAAAATTTCACAAAAGATGGAACTATTTTTTTTTTTTTTTTTGTGTTGTTTTTTGTATTGGATGGAACTATAAAACACCCAAGTTACACGATAATGGAAAGTTTGATATATATATTTTGCTTAGTAAGCTATTAAAATTTCACAAAAGATGGAACTATTTTTTTTTTTTTTTTGTGTATTGGACGGAACTATAAAACACCCAAGTTACACGAAAATGGAAAGTTTGATATATATATTTTGCTTAGTAAGCTATTGAAATTTCACAAAGATGGAACTATTTTTTTTTTTTTTGTTTTTTGTATTGGATGGAACTATAAAACACCCAAGTTACACGAAAATGGAAAGTTTGATATATATATTTTGCTTAGTAAGCTATTAAAATTTCACAAAGATGGAACTATTTTTTTTTTTGTTGTTTTTTGTATTGGATGGAAAGTTTGATATATATTTTGCTTAGTAAGCTATTAAAATTTCACAAAGATGGAACTATTTTTTTTTTTTTTTTTTTTTTTTGTCATTGTATTGGATGGAACTATGAACACCCAAGTTACACGATGATGGAAAGTTTGATATATATATTTTGCTTAGTAAGCTATTAAAATTTCACAAAGATGGAACTATTTTTTTTTTTTTTTGTTTTTGTGTTGTTTTTTGTATTGGACGGAACTATAAAACACCCAAGTTACACGAAAATGGAAAGTTTGATATATATTTTGCTTAGTAAGCTATTAAAATTTCACAAAAGATGGAACTATTTTTTTTTTTTTTTTTTTTTGTATTGGACGGAACTATAAAACACCCAAGTTACACGAAAATGGAAAGTTTGATATAATTATATTTTGCTTAGTAAGCTATTAAAATTTCACAAAGATGGAACTATATTTTTTTTTTTTTTGTATTGGACGGAACTATAAAACACCCAAGTTACACGAAAATTGAAAGTTTGATATATATTTTGCTTAGTAAGCTATTAAAATTTCACAAAGATGGAACTATTTTTTTTTTTTGTTGTTTTTTGTATTGGACGGAACTATAAAACACCCAAGTTACACGAAAATGGAAAGCTTGATATATATTTTGCTTAGTAAGCTATCAAAATTCTCATCACAAATGGTGTAGATATCCTAATTACACTTCGACTTCAACTTCAATAAGCCGCAAGATGTCGCAAAGTCGAGACCAGCCACAGCTCAACCCCCGCTCAATATTGCGCTCTGGTCGTAGTCGTTGTCTTTTGCCTGGCTGCCTGGCTGCATAAAGCTTTATCGATACATTTGCACAATTTAATTTAACCGCAACTTTATTACTTTTCGTTGGCTTTTGGTGCACTCGTGCCGTCGCCTTTTGATCTCGCCTCGTCTCATTAATATGCGCGGCAACAGAATCAGTTTGGGTTTAGATAATTTAGACTTTATCTGCGCTAGGCAGAACACACAAAATCATTCGGCTTTCGAGAGCAGTAAAAGTGACTTTAGCCAACTGAAAGAGGGACAAAAAAAATAAAACATTGCCAGTTGATTTTAAATGAAAACACACGTGGCTTACAGTCTGAACTGAATCTGAACTGAATCTGAAACTGTCTGAACAGCTGCTGAAAATAAAGTTTGATTGAGGCCCTGCCCTGCCTCATGGTTGCCATTTCAATAAGGCAGTGCTTAAGATTTTCAATTTTCGTTTGTAATCAGGCAGCTCTCAGTGTTTGTTGTAGCCGCCATCACAGGTGTGACAAAAGTCACTGCAAAGGTGAAGCTTCAAAATGCAAATGTTGCCCATACGCCACGTTGTCGTTTGTCGTTGTCGTTGTTTGAATTTTAATTTTGCCAGCGCCACCAACTTACACTGCAATTGCGGCGGCATCCATTTCGCATCTAGCATTTCGCACACACTCAAAGTCATGTTCGTCGCTTGCTCATTGCAAAATAATTTGCATAAGCTGCGTCTCGCCCCGCTCCTCTTCTCAACTCTTCTCTTCTCTCCTGTTCGACTAGTGGAAATTGTGTTTATTCCCTTATCCTTTCACAGCTTGCAGTTTACGCTTTGCATTCATTTTTGTTTGCTTGTCGCCCAACAATTGAAGTGTAATTTGTTAGTTTCTTTGGGCTTCTGCTCTGCCCTGCCCCAATGCCCAATGGGTTCCGCAATTAACAATCAGCTAGTTAAACTAACAATTGCAGCGCCGCATCAAATCAAAGATATTGGGTTCAGCATTCGCATTAAGTCGCAACGACTAACATGATTCGGCACTCGGAAAACTGATTTCTTGGTACTGAAAGTAATTTCAATAAATGTTGGACCATTTTTTAATATCTAAGCCCAATGAAGATATGTAAAAGGGTTAAACTATTTGTATAGAAATATTTATACTTTCAAACATAAATGCTTATTCGATCCGACCGTGTCCATTTGTCTGTTTGAAATTTAGCGAATGGGTTTTAAGGCATAACTCAAAAACTGATAGGAACTGGTATTTATGTTCCTAAATTTATTTTACAGATTAAAACTAGAAGCTACATGTCAAGTTTGGCAAATCTAGCTCTTATAGCTTAGAAGATTTGCTCGAAAAAACAGGATTTCAATATCGATTTTTATCGATTACTTGCAAACGGGACAAGTTATCGATAATCGGAAACAAACTCGTATTTTATTTTACAGATTAAAACTAGAAGCTTCAATGTCAGGTTTGGCAAATCTAGCTCTTATAACTTAGAAGATTTGCTCGAAAAAACAGGATTTCAATATCGATTTTTATCGATTACTTGCAAACGGGACAAGTTATCGATTATCGGAAACAAACTCGTATTTTATTTTACAGATTAAAACTAGAAGCTACATGTCAAGTTTGGCAAATCTAGCTCTTATAACTTGGAAGATTTGCTCAAAAAACAGGATTTCGATATCGATTTTTATCGATTACTTGCAAACGGGACAAGTTATCGATTATCGGAAACAAACTCGTATTTTATTTTACAGATTAAAACTAGCAGCTACATGTCAAGTTTGGCAAATCTAGCTCTTATAACTTAGAAGATTTGCTCGAAAAAACAGGATTTCAATATCGATTTTTATCGATTACTTGCAAACGGGACAAGTTATCGATTATTATCGGAAACAAACTCGTACTGCGCGTGCACTAGGAGGACCTACAGATAAAATTTCAAGTCTCTAGCTCTTATAGGTTATGAGATCCTTTTGTTCATACATAAGAAGGAACGGACGGAATATATATAAGAATATATATATGTATATACTTTATGGGGTTGGAGATGCTCTCTTCTGTTGCATAGATTAGCACAAAAACATGATACCCTTTTTACCCACTTTTTTAATGGGTTCAGGGTATAAATATGTCATCTTTTGAATCCGCGCACAATTGAAACTTATTTTGTTAAAGTAGAATATTGCATATTGCTTTGATACACAAAGATCGGCCGCTAAAAACCGGAGTTAACCAAGAATACATTGCACATACAATGTATGGTTTGTTCTGGATATCCCCCACTCGTGTTCTCTTGCTTGTTGGCTTTGGTTTTTTAAGGGTGTTGTTTCCATATTCGATAGCAGCAGCAATCTAAGTTGTTTGACGGGGAACAACGGTTGACATATGGCAAACATGTGTCGCAGCACACAGGCCAGGTCAATCGTGCCACAAACCTCCAATCCAAACCAATCCAATGACGGTGACTTAAATATTTATTGAATGTGCCCCACAAGGGCAAAGAGAGCCTCGACTAAGTGCGAGCCATTCCCCAGCGCGCAGACATAATCATGGCACAATTGAGAAGGCAAACAGCACGTGCAGGCTGCGCTTTAAAAATAGTTTTTCTCAGTTCTCTCTCTAGAAACTAGAATCGCCATGGATATATAGATATTAGATAAGTAGAAGCAACAGTACGTCTACAAATTGCTGCAGACTGAATGTCGACAACTGTTGCCTGCCATTTGTAGCTATCGGTGTATAGTTATAGAGAGGCACGTGGCGGAAGACGGGCTCGCAAATGAACCTTGAAAAGTCATCATTGATACAGCGACAGTCGGCTGCCCGTCTGTCTGTCTGGCTGGTTTTCCAACTCTGGAGGATTGGATGCAATGCATACACATCACGTACGGGCCACAACCCATTACGTTTCTCACACACACACACAGTGAGACAGACAGACACACAGTGAGACAGACAGACAGACAGACAGAGAGACAGTTGTCTCAGTGGCAATGTTTACTTTTTGCTGCCGTGTCTGTGTTCTCGGCGTGCGGCGTCTTATTGGGTTTTACCCAAAACCCATTTAATAATCTCATTTTGCCACAATAACAGAAAATATGATTTTCGTTCGCAATCACAATCTGAGGCGCCACACACACACACACACACACGTGACAGGGTTGGGTTCAAATATATATATGGATGGGGACCTTGCGATTGCGACTGGGATTGGGATTGGGAATGGGAATGTGGCGGTAAGTTCAACAAGTAATTGAATACGTACGTGCCGAGCATTTTCAATAATGACACATTTTCCTGCCATTATTTATTGCGTGTTATCCTTTTTATGAATCCTATTAGTGGAATTACTTTTGGATTAAAACCTATTGTGTGCTGTTATTCCTTTGCACTGCTTATGAACTTCGCAATTGTTCTATGATGCTGCCATCATTTTATATACATATGTCAAAGTTACTTTTATTTCGAATTTGCACTTTGCCGGAAATTGCCTTTTTTGATGTACTACTATTATATAAGAATGTGCTATATATATTTTTGGTTTGCAATGTCACGGACATATGATTGATGCCACAGACTGATTTTTCTTTTCCGACCAGATTAGGCCGCAGGTGTGTCAAAATCCACCAAATTACTTGGCTAATTACGTTAGGAATTGCTCCAATTGGGGGAATGATCGACTTGAAAATACCCTGAATCCGTCTCTGGGATACCTTTGCACATTCACAAACCTTTTAGCTGGGCGAACTGATCTAAAAAAGACTCTTAAAATATATTATATGTGTATTTATATACTTTATGCGTACGCAGATTTATGGATCATCGCTTGCACGAAATTATTCTGCCCATTTTTTGTTTCGACTCGCACTTGAATCAGGCTTTAATTATTGCCCCTACTCGATTTTGGTATCTCCATATATCTCTATATATAAAACTGACTGACTGACTGACTGACTGACTGACTGACTGACTGACTGAAATTTTCACTGTAGTTACCTTATGTGATGTAGGTGCACGTTAAGACGGGGTTTCTGGAAATTCCACCCGCAAGTGTGGAAAAAGCGTGAAAAACCTTTGTATGTAACTTTTATGTTTACCATCCGATCGGCCTCAAACTTATTTTCAAAGATCTTTGTTCAAATTCATTTGAGGGGTGTTTCACACTTTTTGGAAAATCCATTCCTCCTTGGTGGAAATGGAGGTCAAAGATTTGCTGGGTGACGTTTCGCGCTCAAATTCATTTCCAGAGATCTATAAGAATAATCTCTTTTCGCTGAATTCAAACTTCTACGGGTGGAATGCGACTCGAAGATTTTTTGTGCGATGTTTTAAATTGTGTCCGATTTGCTTGAAACTTATTTTCAAAGCTCTAAATAAGAATGCAATAAATACGTGTTTCAGCGATTTGGGAAATTCCATTCGCAACAGTGGTAAATTGGCGGAAAACGTTTAATTTTTAACATACGTTCCACGGGCAAGGCCGGGTTATGCCCGCTAGTATATGTATAGATACGTTGAGTAATCGGGCGATATCTTAGAAAGTGCTGGGTGAGGCCATTTAAGTGACTCGTAAATTGCTTGGTCGTAAGCACAATTCATATTTATTTATGTTACTCTCTCGCTTTTCGCTCAATTTTATGGTAGATCTAATTAATTTGTTTTTAATTCAATTTAACTTAATGCCTTGAATAAAATGAGTGCCAGCGGCTCCAGCTGCTTCTTGCTCTTGCTCTTGCTCTTGCTGTTGGTCCTTCTGCTAGCTTTTTCTCCATCCCCGACTCCTCATCCATCTCGAACCCATTCTCATTCCAATTCTCGTACTCCATGCATCATCTTGTGGCAAGGAATACTGTGTTGTTGCCGCTTCGCTTTGCGGAGCAGCGTTCCGCTTTTACTTTGCTCGCATATAATGGCGCGCATTTACGCTGTTTATTGGCCTTAATGCCGGCTTGCAAACGAAATTTACATTTTAAAACAGTTTGCTGTGCTTTCTACTCCTTTGCACCACACTCCTGTACACTCCTGTACTCTACTGTACTCTCGCCATTTGTTTCAACATTTTCATTGGATTTAAGTGGAAATTCATGTGTACAAAAATTTGCGGCAGTAATTTACGGTCAATGAGCTCTGCAAAAGTTATTCATACGCAGCTGCAGCTGCTTCTCTCCAAGTCGATATTACACGGTCGTTGCTTTCCCTTTTATTTGCATTCATTCTCTCTCTCTCTCCCTCTCTCTCTCTCTCTCTCGCTCTCTCTCTCTTTTGACCAGCGATGCCCGACTAATGCCAGAATTACCTTTGCCATTCACTTGAACTCTTCAATCAATTGAAATGGGCGCCGGCACGAAATTAACTTTATTCAAACATGATTGAAACTTTAATTCTAAACTTAAGTAATAGATAAGTCGCGACAGAAATAAAAAATGCGAGCTTAAGAAATTGACTGAGCTTGAGTCGAAAGCTAAATTTTGTGTACACCTAAGTCTGTTTTTACATGGTCTTTTTTTTACACGGTTTTGATATAACACGGTTTGAAAATTGAATATTTTTAATTTTTTTACACGATTTTATTCCATTTAGCACGATTTGAAATTTTATGTACATACTTAAATTTTTTTGTCAAATTTAATTTTTGCGAAGTATGTTCATATCACAAAAAAGTATTTATGAAAGAAAAAAATTATTCCAGCGATGATAGTGAATGTATTCGAAGCGTTCGAAGCAAGCGAATGCGAATAACTGATGAGGACAGCAATTAAATTTATGTTGCTGTATTTATGATTATCACTTATTTTATTTTATTTTATTTTATTTTATTTTATTTTATTTTATTTTATGTTTTACTTTTAAGATTAGAGTGCATATCTTTTTTATCATTAATTACTATGCTTGTGAAAATAAGCATAAAATATATTTGATTTAATAAAATAAACATGAATTCTTGTTCTTAAAAATTCTTGTTTTTCACTAATTTTAATAGGTTTTCGAGATTACGAACAAATCACCCATTTTTGTATACGATCAATGTCTTTTTTTACACGGTTTTTTTTTACACGGCTTCTTCTGGAACCAATCTACCGTGTAAAAACAGACTTAGGTGTACATTGTTTTAACAGTAGCCCGCCGATATTGATCACTGCTCAGATTTGCACCGACCCGTACGAAATATAGTTTTAGAGCACGGGCACACGTCGTATTACGGAGATAAACACAGCTCATCTCTACTTTGGACCGCAAACTAAATGTGCACACAATTTCGCCATTCAATGCAATTTTGCAGTAATTTAAGCGG
Organism: Drosophila lacicola; assembly: GCA_035045355.1. Lineage (NCBI taxonomy): Eukaryota > Metazoa > Arthropoda > Insecta > Diptera > Drosophilidae > Drosophila > Drosophila lacicola. Next base: position 147,992 of record JAWNPB010000148.1, on the reverse strand, counting down.
CTAAAATGCCATTTATCGATTTTCTCCAGCATTTCAGCCATTTCAATGTCGTCGGGCCTGCTGTAAAATTAATAGCTTGCAGCAAACCCAACCGCCGACTTAATAGCCGCCGTCGCCTGTGGCCTGTAGCCTGGCCCTGGTCTCGGCTCAAGGTAAACACATTTAGCCATGCATTCATTAATACGACAAATATTTGCGTGGCCAAAACGCCGCCAAGAAGAGTTGGACATTTTTCGAGTAAATAGAATTAACAACAAAAGCTGACGAGCCTGCGAGCTACTAAAATGCTAATTTTCAAAACCGGCCCGCTTTCCCGCTAACTGGCTAAGTTCCCAAAAAAAAGGATGAGCACACACACAAACACCGGCTAAAACATAATATTCAGCGAATTGAGGACAGTGATAAAAGTGTGTGACTTTTTATGCCTTTTGTACCCATTGAAAGTGGTTAGCAGGGTATATTGTTTTTGTGCAAGTGTTTGTACGGTTTATTAAATATATTTTTCGATCGTACCCGTTGAGCTCCCATGTGATTAAAGGTTTAAATATGTATATATTCTCTTATGTCAGACATGGAACGAGTGCATCATTTGTTTTTATATGTATACCTGTATTTAACCCTGTGTGAATCTCTCCCTCTGCCCACGAAATGGGAAACCGCTCATTCTTAAAAGTGAACTCTTTGGTATATACAATACAAATACATCAATATATATATATCATATATACATCAATATATCAAGAATGCTTTTCCACAACTCGTTTGAGGCAAAGGAAAGAAGCACAGCGTCGTTTTTGTATCTAGAAACTGTTCTTACTTTAGCTTAGCGCTGGGTACAGGGTATCTCCTAGTCGGCCAACCTCTGTTGAAGCATTAAAGGTTTAAATATATATTCTCTTATGTCATACATGGAACGAGTGCATCATTTGTATCGTACGTTGTAGGAGCTGTATTCACACTGTGGATATCTCTCTCTCATTCTTAAAAGTTAACTCTTTGATTCATTTGTTTGTCCAAATACCGAAATAAATCAAGAATGCTTTTCCACAACTCGTTTGAGGCAAAGGAAAGAAGCACAGCGTCGTTTTTGTATCTAGAAACTGTTCTGACTGGGTACAGGGTATCTCCTAGTCGGCCAACCTCTGCTGAAGCACACTCTTGCTTATTGCCTTTTCCACAACTCGTTTGAGGCAAAAGAAAGAAGCACAGCGTCGTTTTTGTATCTAGAAACTGTTCTGACTTAGCGCTTAGCGCTGGGTACAGGGTATCTCCTAGTCGGCCAACCCCTGCTGAAGCACACTCTTGCTTATTGCCTTTTCCACAACTCGTTTGAGGCAAAGGAAAGAAGCACAGCGTCGTTTTTGTATGTCTAGAAACTGTTCTGACTGGGTACAGGGTATCTCCTAGTCGGCCAACCCCTGCTGAAGCACACTCTTGCTTATTGCCTTTTCCACAACTCGTTTGAGGCAGAAGAAAGAAGCACAGCGTCGTTTTTGTATCTAGAAACTGTTCTGACTGGGTACAGGGTATCTCCTAGTCGGCCAACCCCTGCTGAAGCACACTCTTGCTTATTGCCTGTCCACTCCACTTTACGTCAGAGACGTCCGTGTGGTTAGCTGGGCGCCGTTCTCTCGGGGCTGCCTTCTCTATTTGCCTTTCGCCGGGCATGTCAAAAGCCAGCCACACTGTCGCTTTGCTTCGCTTTGCATCCATGTTGCATTACTGCTGTTGACTTATTGGTCTGCCGCACAAACGCTTGCAAGTAAATATGTGTACATACATATTTATATGGGCGCTGGTGATCAGCTTTACTCCTCAATTCATAGCAGGCCGCGAGATTAATGGGCAACCTGTGATCATGGTGCAGCTCTACAAGACCCGAGTCATGCAGCTGGATTAATTGTATTTGTATTGCTTCGCACGGACGCGTTTGTTGTCCTGCTGTCCCGGAATGATGAGACATTTGGCTTTAATTGTTCCCACCAGCAGCTGAAGCTTGAACACACAGTTTTATACCCTGAACCCTTTCAAAATGATGGCTAATAAGGCAGGACTGATGCAAATTTATGTGACTGACAGGCAGACGGCGGCCTGATTCCACTACGATGGCAAATTTTACATTTACAAACTTCACATTTTGCGTTTCCATTGGCATGTGTCCGTTATCGGTAACATGTGAATGGCAGAAGTTCCGTTTCTTTAAATAAACAGCTGATTTTTTTTTTTTTTTTTCCAAAGGTCAAATAATACGGCCTTGAAGTAGGGGCTCCATTTAATAGACTCTGAGCGGGATTTGGCCATCTTTAAAGGTTAAAAACTGTGCGATTAAAAATAAAAATTATAATTTAAAGTTAACTTTTGCCTTCGTTGTTACATCAGCTGTTTATGGCAATGAATCTTTTTTTATTTCCATTTAACATCGACACGAAATTCGATAAATCATCGCTAAAAAAACAACAAATTATTCGGGGTGAATGCCAACATTTTTGGAAAATGCATATTTTTTGCAAATGTGAAAAATGTGTTTTTTGTTATGGACAAAACGTGCAGGCCACAACAAGATTTAAGAAATGTTAACAGTGAAATTAGGCGATTATATCTCAATTCGGATGACAAACAAAGTCGATTTTCGGAATTGAAATTAACAAATAAATATTCTTCTATTCCATGGAAAGAGAGTATATATATATATATATATATGCAGAAAGAGTATATAATGCGTTGCCATCTATATGGAGAAATGGTTTTTAAGCATAAGTCAAGGCTTATAAGATCTAGACACACCTAACTTGGTATGGTACAGGGTATCCCCTAGTCGGGAAGTGTCTTCTAAAAATACATACTATATATATATATGGGTATATATATTCATTAATAAATATGTACATATGTATATGTATAAACTGCGTAGAAAAGCAACAAGATACATTTTCATATGTACATTTATATATATATATATATTATATATATATCTGCTCATATCAGGGTATCCCCTAGTCGGGAACTTTCATCTAAAAATACATATATATGTATATTTTATTTATTTATATTTATATTTAAATTATATTTATTTATATATATATATTATATATATATCTGCTCATATCAGGGTATCCCCTAGTCGGGAACTTTCATCTACAAATACATATATATATATATATTTCGGTATATATATTCATTAATAAATATGTACATATGTATATGTATAAATTGCGCAGAAAAGCAACAAGATACATTTTCATATGTACACTTATATACATATATATATATTATATATATATCTGCTCATATCAGGGTATCCCCTAGTCGGGAATTTTCATCTACAAATACATATATATGTATATTTGGGTATATATATTCATTAATAAATATGTACATATGTATATGTATAAATTACGCAGAAAAGCAACAAGATACATTTTTATATGTAGACTTATATATACATATATATTATATATATATCTGCTCATAACAGGGTATCCCCTAGTCGGGAACTTTCGTCCAGAAATACATATATATGTATATATATATATGAATATATATTCATTAATAAATATGTACATATATGTACAAGTGACGCACGAAAGCAACAAGATACATTTTGATATGTACATTTATATACATATATATATATTATATCTGCTCTGATATATATATGTATATATATATATGTATATATATGTATATATATGTTCATTGTGCACACTGACCGACCAACCGATATTCATGCGGCCATTGTTGCGTTGTTGTTAGCAGTGAATTTTAATCCCCTTTGGCTCAACGTCATGTATTTGTTGTTGCTGTTGTTGTTGTTGTTGTTGTTGTTGTTGTTGTTTTAAGGCAGTTTCTTTAACGGGGTATGCGAATGTTGTTGTTGCTTTTATTGCGCAGTTTGGCGCTGGCCGCTGTTATCGTTATTGTTGTTGTTGTTGTTGTTGTCTTCATTCATCAGAATGGAACCTTGAATAATTAAAAGCAGTTTCTGATTACCTACCACATCGTTATACGCTCACAATCACAATCTATACACACACACACACACACACACACACACACACATACATATACATAGGTGGAGTGCACGTAACGGAAGGAGGCTGCTCTTGTGTTGTGTGCGTGTCTCTAATTAAACGGCAAACAGGATTCGAGTTGAGTTGAAAGCGCAACGAAACAGGAAACGGAAGCCAGTCGCCATGCAAGCGGCCAACATACACACAAACACAAACACAAACACATACACATGCACACACATACAGATACAGATACTCATGATGTTTGCGAGGGGCTAAGCAGCCATAGACATGGCGGCAACATTGCAACAGTCCGTTGTCTGACCTCCACAAAGTCAGTTGTTGCTGTTGTACTTATTGTTGTTTTTGTTGCAGCAATTTACGCCCAGCTCATTTTGCCCTTCTACCTATTTTATTATTTTTTTTTTTTGCATCTGGCTTTTTTTTTGTCATCTCACCTGTTAAAGCAAAGTCATACGCCCTTTGCTTTTGTCCCTTGACAGTTGCTCATTGTGGTTAAAACACTGGTCAACTGGCCACAAATTACGTAATTCGATGTGCACTGGCAAAAATACACATAGAAAAAATGCATGCATAGTTTCAGGTTTATACAAATATATTTGTATTTAGTACATAATCAAAAGATCTTTGATCTTAAGAGTTTAATCTTTCTTCTGACCTTTAGATGGGGTTTCCAAAAAAATTTCGATGGGAAAACGAAGGTGAAAGTTTGTATAGAAAACTTCCATATTGTAAGTGTGGCTTAGTGTCTGCGTGTCAGACTAACAAGCGGAAAGTCGTCGGTTCAACTCTCTATATCTGTTAATCATGTTAACTTTTTAACGAACAAAAAATCAATGCGCATGGAGCAATTTGAGCGGCTATTTGTATCCTGTAGCCTGAAATAGGCGCGAATTACACAAAACATTTTTGTTGCCACATTTGCAACATTTCCAACCTTATTATTCATTCGACCCGGGCGACATCGGAATTATTCGCTTGTGTAATTTGTATTTATAAACATAGGGCTACTGCTTGGATACCTGCTGCTATCATTGTAAGATCATATATATTCAGATGCAGCAGCCACGGTTACAGCACATCATTCAGTGAGTGTGGATTCGGGTTTCAGATGTTTCGGGATGCATTAACGAAACGAAAACAGGTACAGGTGCACTACACTAAAGCCTGGGAAATGTGAAAATGCTGAAAACGGGGCCGCAAAATGTTTAATGCAAGAGCACGTGCAGCACGTTTAATTTGAATTGCCATAGCATTGTTAGCTTGGCCTCGGTTAGCCTTACTGTAACCGCTTTATTGCGGATCAAAACTAACCAAATTAAAATGATTTTCAGCTAACGCTGACTAAGATTGACAGTGCCAGCGTTTTGAGATTGAGATTGTGGCGGCCATAAAAAAACATTAGCTGCTGAGTTGTAATTATTAAATAGTATTTCATCGCCCTTTGCGACACTTTTCCGTAGGCTTATGCGCTTAAGTCTGGTTAATATTGTGGCTGGAGGCTATTTAAGATACCTGCTGCACAGTTGCTGAAAAATAATTACTAAATAAACTGAGAGAGTTTTGCCGTAATTGGATGCGCTTGGTAAAATCCTTTTATTTTTGCAACTACCTTGCAAAGTAGCCTAGCCGGCGCAAAATTAATCTTGATTATTGCTTTCTTTTTGTATACCCTTGCAGAGGGTATTATAATTTTGTCGTGAAATGTGTAACGCATAGAAGGAGACATCTCCAACCCCATAAAGTATATATATTCTTGATCAGTATCATCAGTCGAGTTGATATAGCTATGTCTCAGTTTTGAAGCTATCTTTATGAAACTTTGCAGAAGTCTCTCTTTCTGTGGCACGCAGTTCATATGTCAAAACCAGCTGGATCGGACAACTATATCATATAGCTGCCATAGGAACGATCGGTCGTAAATTAAGTTGTTGTATGGAAAACTTTTTTGTTTTTCAAGACATCTTAACCAACCTCGGCATTTATTAGTTGCACCATGCTCTCCATATATATGCAAAGTCCTATTAAGATCGGACAACTATATCATATAGCTGCCATAGGAACGATCGGTCGTAAATTAAGTTGTTGTATGGAAAACTTTTTTGTTTTTCAAGACATCTTAACCAAACTCGGCATTTATTAGTTGTACCATGCTCCCCATATATATGCAAAGTCCTATTAAGATCGGACAACTATATCATATAGCTGCCATAGGAACGATCGGTCGTAAATTAAGTTGTTGTATGGAAAACTTTTTTGTTTTTCAAGACATCTTAACCAAACTCGGCATTTATTAGTTGTACCATGCTCCCCATATATATGCAAAGTCCTATTAAGATCGGACAACTATATCATATAGCTGCCATAGGAACGATCGGTCGTAAATTAAGTTGTTCTATGGAAAACTTTTTTGTTTTTCAAGACATCTTAACCAAACTCGGCATTTATTAGTTTTACTATACTCCTCAAACATATGCAAAATCCTATTAAAATCGCACCTCTATATCATATAGCTGCCATAGGAACGATCTGTCGAGATTAAGTTGTTCTATGGAAAACTTTTTTGTTTTTCCAGATATCTTAACCAACCTCGGCATTTATTAGTTGTACCATGCTCCCCATATATATGCAAAGTCCTATTAAGATCGGACCACTTTATCATATAGCTGCCATAAGAACGATCGGTCGAAATTAAGTTGTTCTATGGAAAACTTTTTTGTTTTTCCAGATATCTTGACCATACTCGGTTAAAATAACTGTCATTAACTATTTTCCCTGTGCTTCTTAGATACGGGCAAAGCATTGTGAGAATTATGAAAAGTTAGGGTCTGTAAGGGTATTAAATCTTCGGCGTGCCGAAGATAGCCCTGCCTTCTCGTTTTTTTTATGAAGCAGGGCTCTTCACCTGATTAGCAGTTTTAGCTTGGGCTAAAGCTGTCAGACTAAAGCATATACATACGGATTGTCGCATTCATTAGGGAAAAACAGCAGGTGATACGCACCTGGTGTGCCTGCCGCAGCTGCTGTTGCTGCTGCTGTTGGTGCCCAAATTATAATTTATAACAGCCAGCGGGCTTTTCTTTTTTTTTTTTTTTTTTTTTTTTGCCTTATTCTAGTATTTCTTTGCTCTTAAGTCTCGCGCTGCTATTGCCACCGGAAACGGAAGTCGCTGAAATGCGCGCTGAAAATTTCAAAATAATGAGTGCCTCGTGCCAGGCGCTGCTTCTGTTGTTGTTGTTGTTGTTGTTGTTGTTGTTGTTGTTGTTGTTGTTGTTCTGCTGCGCTAAGCCGCTGCTTGGCCGCGGACTGCTCCACTTTATGACCCATTGTTGCTGTTTGCGCATTGCGATGCGGCGTCGCGTGTGATTTTGATTAAGCGTCGCTTGTTTGCGCAAACCCAAGCAAAGTAGTAACCCAAGAATAGCAACGAAATGAAAAGCTGAAAAGCTGAGCAAAAGCGTACCTCTGCTCAAAGTTTATGGTTAACAAATAAGAGTACTTTAGTCGGGAGTGCTCGACCAGGAGATATCCCCCCGAACCCATTAAAGCTTCCTTCCATACAAAGATACACGGCCGTGCTCCAGACTTATAAGCGTAATGCATTCTTAATCCGATCCCCCCTGGAATTTTAAGGGCAATAGGGTATGATGCGAGACATGCAAATGTCAAATACACTATATGGTAATTATAGAAAAAAATACTATAAAATTGGGCATTTCAGGTCGCTGCGTCTCCAGTTAACAGATGGAAGGGAGGACATGCGAGATATTCAAAGGGAAATATATATAGTTACTGTATAAAAATCTCTGGGTCTCCAGTTGACAGATTCAGCTTGTTGTCTTGATCAAGTATTAGAGATGCTTCCTTCTGTCAGCTCTCTTTGTCACTCTACTCTCTCTCTCTCTTTCCTCATTTTCAATGGGTATAGGAAATGCAAAAAATTACAAACCACACAAAAGATGTGCGGCATTAGTGCCAGTAATATGCACATCTGTACATATTATATTTAAACATATTCATTTTAGTAAGGAAATCTAGGAATTTTTTTTTTTTTTTTTGTTGGGGGCCAACAAATTATTCTGGTCATTGCTTTTTCGTTTTTGCTGGACAGCATCCAACGCGAGAACACGGTTGACTGGGCAGGGCGCTAATCAACTCATGAAATACCATTTTGTCGGTCACTTACTGTGTGTGTGTGTGTGTGTGTGTGTGCAATATTTGCTATTAGCTATTGAGTCATTGGCCAGAAGACAGCTGCTTAGTGAGATGTGCGCGATAAAGCAGCCAAGCGGAAGCTTGGTCGACACTTTAATTGAAATTGTGTCAGCATATAGTTGACGTATCGTATTGTGTGTTATTGCCCAAAACTGATCAACATATTGGCTTGGATTACCGCAGTAGGGGAAAGAAAATCGAATCATAAACAACAGCATGGGGGGGGATACGCATTAGAGATGAGTATAGGCCTCTAATGCATCTCTAATAACAATGTTGTGGGGTATAAAGGTTATAGTTATAGTATGGGGTTATAGTTAACGTATCGTATTGTGTGTAGGGGAAAGAAAATCGAATAATAAACAACGGCATGGAGGGGGGATACGCATTAGAGATGAGTATAGGCCTCTAATGCATCTCTAATAACAATGTTGTGGGGTATAAAGGTTATAGTTATAGTATGGGGTTATAGTTAACGTATCGTATTGTGTGTAGGGGAAAGAAAATCGAATAATAAACAACGGCATGGAGGGGGGATACGCATTAGAGATGAGTATAGGCCTCTAATGCATCTCTAATAACAATGTTGTGGGGTATAAAGGTTATAGTTATAGTATGGGGTTATAGTTGACGTATCGTATTGTGTGTTATTGCCCAAAACTGATCAACATATTGGCCGATTACCGCAGTAGGGGAAAGAAAATCGAATCATAAACAACGGCATGGGGGGGGATACGCATTAGAGATGAGTAGAGGCCTCTAATGCATCTCTAATAACAATGTTGTGGGGTATATAGGTTATAGTTATAGTATGGGGTTATAGTTGACGTATCGTATTGTGTGTAGGGGAAAGAAAATAGAATAATAAACAATAGAATAGAGATGAGTATAGGCCGTGTTTTCTCTGTGGCATCTCTAATGCATCTCTAATAACAATGTTGTGGGGTATATAAATTTCGACTAAAACCCAAACCCCAAACTCGAAAGAAAGTGAAAGTGAAAGCATTATTCAATCAAACTGGCGATGGCTTTTTGTAAACGTCACGCAACGTTCGTTTAATGAGCTTAAGCGTTGAGAAATTATTATTATTCCTGCATAGCCAAATTCTTGAAAATTTGTTTAGTCTTCGTGTTAGGCCGTGTGTCGTAAAAGCTCAGCCTGTGCGCATCTCTTATATAAAGGCTGATTATTTAGCTATACTATTTTTGGCAATTCGTGTTTTGTTTCACTGTTTCAAATATCTTCAGTTTGGTCGTCTTACAAACGAACAACGCTTGCAAATCATTGAATTTAATTATCAAAATGCGTCGTGCTCTGTTAAGAAAGTTCATTGCGCGCTTCTTCCCATTTAATGGACAGTTTAATCGACCCACCAAATTTACATTATTGGACATTAAACCACCAACACGCTCACGTCGAATGCGAACTGAAGAAAATATCGCAGCTGTATCGGCCAGTGTTAATGATGACCATAAATTATCGATTCTGTTACTCTGTTACTCAACAACGTGGAAAATTTTGCGAAAGGATTTAGGTGTGAAGCCTTTCAAAATACAGCTGGTGCAAGAATTGAAGGGGCTCTTGGAAAGTTGGCCAAAGATCCACTTTTTTTTTTATCGAAAAATTGTGTTCAGCGACGAAGCTCATTTTTTGGCTCAATGCAGGTACGTAAATAAGCAGAATTGTTGTGCTGAATTGGTTAGAAAAACGGCTCGGCTTTCTGAAAAGCTTGACTGTATTTTCATCAGTTCGAATGTCCGTGTGCTCGGAATGTTAAGCGCGTAGACAAGTGTAATTGCAAAAACTGGCTGCCAATCTATTCGAAAAAGGGTCGAGAAACTGGCTGTCAATCATATTACTAAATATTTAAGTACTTTGCCCCGCCCCGGTTATTTGATTTGTGTGCGTCTGATAAGCGATCCAAAAAATGTGGTTAACACATTTATATACATATCATATATGCACAAGTATATATATTTATATATATATATGTATATGTGCGAGTATTTGCGCAGTCCCATGCCCGCACAGCCAATGTCATATTTGCGAAAGTGCAATAAATTTCATATGAAGTTCGTAATCGATTTTGACTTATTGAAACATTATGATTGAAAGACATTTATGAGTGTACGTAAAGGTCTCCAGGGGGTCAATGCCAACAGAAACGCTGACAGCCGAATGGTTTGGGCAATATTTTCACAACATGTCGATTTGTGGCGGGAAGGGGGGAAATCGCACAATCATCAGTTATTAGGGAGCTCGCACGGAAGTCGTAAGGAAGCCAGTAAACATATAACATAAAAACGCAATGCAGACATTCAGTCGGTTAGAATGCGTGCTTCCCCAATAACAGACTAAGCTCACAGGATATAAGTTCGTTTAGACATGCGAGTTTGAACGGAAATCGAAAGAGGGAATGTGTGGTTGCAACATCAATGTCAATTGGCGTCGAGCTGTGAACCCGCCAAAAACGAAAAGCCAACAAATCTTTGAAAACAAAACATAACATAAAAAAAACACAGCTCGGAGTTGGGAGCAATCGTTGGGGTATTAAATTGGGCTGTAAGCACGTAGATAATGTGGCTCATACGATTCAATAGATCCCACAGACCTATTTCACTTAGCTGCCCCGACCCCGAGCCATGCTCACGCATAACTGGCTGCCATTCCATGTTTTCCACCTTTCGATTTTCGGCCCTTAGACTCCTACTTAACCCCAGCTCCAGCTCCAGCTCCAGCTCCTGTCTTTTCATTATATTCCTTGGCGTGCTGTCAAGTGTGCGGTTCGTGCCTTTATTTTTGTTTTGGCCTGTGCCCATGTTTTCCTTTTGCGTGTAGTTTTATTTGCGGCTCGTAAAAAATGGACACTCAAATGTTTGCTCACACACACACACACACACACATTCCCTTTATTTATTTGGCTCGAGTATTTGCTGCTGGTATCCCACTGACATTTTTATTCGCTGTCAATGAATTTAACATGTTTGTTGAATGTCAAGCTTGTCGGGCATGTAAACGCCTTGCTCTACAGTTCTATTTTCTCGATATAACTGTCGAACTAAGGCTCTCAAAAGCGCTTGTTATATATGCTTAACACCAAATTCGGTTGGGTCCGGTCCGCAGGGTCAAATATTTGCATATCAATTGAGGAGGTAGAAATCTTTTGATTTTTAACAGAAACACACAAATTTATCTACGCTGAGCAACGTCAACAAACTTAATAATAATATAATAAACATATAAATTAAAGAATTGAAAATAAATAATATAAAAAAAGCAAAATAAGCTTAAAGAAAGATAATTGCTTTCGAATACAAACCGGATCTTAAATCCAACCAATTGTCAAGATATAAATTAAAGAATTGAAAATAAAAAAAAACGCGAAATTAGCTTAAAGAAAGATAATTGCGTTCGAATCATTTAAACTAAGTATGAACCGAATCTTAAATCCAACCAGTTGTCAAAAAAAATAAAACTGAACCGGAAGCCGCATCAAAACAGGGAAAAACCAGGTGTAAATAATTTTGGTTCTAGTAATTTGGGTAAAATTATAAATTAAAAATTGATTTTCTTTTTTTAAGATAATTGCGTTCGAATCATTTAAACTATGAACCGAATCTTAAATCCAACCAGTTGTCAAAAAAATAAAACTGAACCGGAAGCCGCATCAAAACATACCCTATCATAGAAAAGGGAAAAACCAGGTGTAAATAATTTTGGTTCTAGTTATTTGGGTAAAATTATAAATTAAAAATTGATTTTCTTTTTTTAAGATAATTGCGTTCGAATCATTTAAACTATGAACCGAATCTTAAATCCAACCAGTTGTCAAAAAAATAAAACTGAACCGGAAGCCGCATCAAAACATACCCTATCATAGAAAAGGGAAAAACCAGGTGTAAATAATTTTGGTTCTAGTTATTTGGGTAAAATTATAAATTAAAAATTGATTTTCTTTTTTTAAGATAATTGCGTTCGAATCATTTAAACTATCAAACGAATCTTAAATCCAACCAGTTGTCAAAAAAATAAAACTGAACCGGAAGCCGCATCAAAACATACCCTATCATAAAAAAGGGAAAAACCAGGTGTAAATAATTTTGGTTCTAGTAATTTGGGTAAAATTATAAATTAAAAATTGATTTTCTTTTTTTAAGATAATTGCGTTCGAATCATTTAAACTATGAACCGAATCTTAAATCCAAGCAGTTGTCAAAAAAATAAAACTGAACCGGAAGCCGCATCAAAACATACCCTATCATAAAAAAGGGAAAAACCAGGTGTAAATAATTTTGATTCTAGTAATTTGGGTAAAATTATAAATTAAAAATTGATTTTCTTTTTTTAAGATAATTGCGTTCGAATCATTTAAACTATGAACCGAATCTTAAATCCAACCAGTTGTCAAAAAAATAAAACTGTACCGGAAGCCGCATCAAAACATACCCTATCATAAAAAAGGGAAAAACCAGGTGTAAATAATTTTGGTTCTAGTAATTTGGGTAAAATTATAAATTAAAAATTGATTTTCTTTTTTTTTTTTTAAATATATGATGAAGTAATGTTGGAATTAACGATGGGTTCAACGATGTGGAAAACCAGCTTCAAGTTCAAGTTTTGCATTCTTTATTATTACCATATAACGAATGACTTTCTCGGCTGACATCTGATATGTTTTTCCGCCCAAAGCAATCTGTTATTAGGATTGGCGTTAAGGGACAGTTTGAATTAAAATTCTTTCGGATTTTTTTTGTTTTTTTTTGTTGCTAACTGCATGCAATAAACATCAATAAGGAGGAACAACAACAACATCCCAGCCGGGGCACGCACTAAGTGAATCCTTTAACGCATAATTTACAAAGTGGATTTTAATTAAAAATACTCATGCAAACCTTAGCTATTTTAATTGAAGCTTAATGACGTCACGGCAGGGTCTTTGGCCGACGATTTAGGGTGGAAGCGGGGGCCAAGAATGAGCACGGGAACAGGAACGGGAATGGGAATGGGAACGGGAACGGGCACGGGAACGGGCACAGTAATTAAGCGTGCCAGTAAACTTGAGTTGTCTTTCAGCTAACACGTCCATGTCATGCAAAGGAGTTCATAAAAGCAAATGTACTGAAGCAGAGCGATAACAGGAAATAACATTGTTGATACGAGCCAACCGGCAAAGGAGGAGGAGAAAAGGAGGAGAAAATACAACACGTCGAATGATGAAATTACTTAAAAAAACTAATTGAATATCTCATGATGAGATTTACTGATGCCAAACGCGGATACAGCAGCAAAACGCAATATTTATTGTTGTTTGTTATTTCGATTGAAAATGAAAAAAAAAAATGGGGCATATCTGACTCCATATTTTTCACGATCAGTACGATAAGTTGAATCGTGTCTGAAGGAGTCGATTTTGGAAACAAACAAAAGCTAGAGACTTGATATACTATGAAATATAGTTTTTTGTTTATCATTTCTACTTATTGACATCTCATCTCATATGCATAATACGGATAAATTTTGCGACATGTTTTTTTAATGGATAACTCGAAGATATAAGATTCATTATAAAAATAATGAAGCTTCCAAAACTGCATTTCTTATAGAGTATTGCCGGGGGGGAGGGGAATTTAACCAAGTTGTGTATAAATGAATGAAATGAAGAAGTTTCAAATTCAGCTTGACGTTTGGTACAGGGTATCCCCTTTTTCGGGCACTCCCAAGTACTGGAAACTTTTCCTTCTTACTTGTACAAGAGTCAAGCATCTTATGGCCTCATTGTACCTATATTTCTGTCGTATATATATATATATGTGTGTACTGTAATTGGATGAGGCATCAGTTAAATAGAAACGTGAATATTGCATGTTGCGCTGTTGCATTTCTTGGATAGATTTTCGGTGCATTTTGGCCAGCTAGTGGCCTGCAGTGTAAGAGCAGAGTTAATTTTTTTTTTTTGTTGCCGAATCGTTTGCCATTTCCCATTCTCAACCAATTAGTGGCGGGTTCTTGAGAAAGTGTGTGTGTGTGTGTGCGACAAAAATTCGTGGACACATCGTAAGCTGATTAGACGACAGAACGATGTGTTCGCAAAGTTAATGGGGCTGCTAAGTTAATGAGACTTAATGTTATGATGATTTCAATTATCAGTGGTATCAGTGACGGGCATACACGAATTCACGCTTCTCTACACTTAAACAAACAAAAAAATGGGCAACTCTCTGTGTGCTGTGCAATTATCTATACGTATTGTCCATTTTGTTCGGCACAAAACTTGCCACGGAAATGGCTAATAGCAAAAGGAAAAAGGATGCTGCTGCCTGCCTGCCTATGTATATAAAGTTAACGTATGGCTAATGTGGCTGAAAAAATTAATTATTCGAGAAACGAATGGGGGGCCAGCCATAACTGAGTTTGACAGGCGTCGCTATTTTTGTGGGCGCCAGCATTGGGCGCTCTTCTGGCAGCTTCTTCTGCAGCTGCTCTTACTGTTGTTTGACCTAACAACGCTTCGCCTGTCGCCTGTCGACTGTCGACTGTTTATGTGGCTGGCGGCTGCTTTGTTTAAACTTGTGTGCAAAACTTTAACAACAACAGCAACAGCAACAGAAATAACAACAATGCTAAAATGCCATCATTACCAAGCGACAAAAGTTGGTCCTTTAACTGCTGCCACCAGCAGCAGCAGCAGCAGCAGCAGCAGCAGCAGCAGCAGCAACCGCCGCAGCCGCAGCAGCAGTAACAATGGCAGCCGCCGCCGGCAATGTGAAGTACTCCTTGACTCTTCCGTATCCGTATAGGCAAATGAAGTGAACGTGGCGTGGCTCTGCTCCTGTTGCTGCTGCAAAAACAAAAAATACACACACACACATAAATATAAATATAAATAAGAACCAGAACTAAGAGTGCTCTAGTCGCAAGTGTTTGACTAACAGATGCTCTGTACAAAGCAGAAAATTTAAGAGAAAAAAAAACATTTCATATATTCTTATGATAACTTACTCAAAATCTATCTATTTATCGATATCATGAAAATGCGAGGGATACTTTATCGATACTTTATCGGGTGCCAAGGTCATTAATATTTAAATTGAACTTATTAATTTGAAGAAATTACTTAATTAAAATTCATATATTCTTAATCGGTATTTACTCAAAATCGATATTTATCGATATCATGAAAATGCGAGGGATAATTTATCGATACTTTATCGGGTGCCAAGGTCATAAATATTTAAATTGAACTTATTAATTTGGAGAAATTACTTAATTAAAATTCATATATGCTTAATCGGTATTTACTCAAAATCGATATTTATCGATATCATGAAAATGCGAGGGATACTTAATCGATACTTTATCGGGTGCCAAGGTCATAAATATTTAAATTGAACCTATTAATTTGGAGAAATTACTTAATTAAAATTCATATATTCTTAATCGGTACTTACTCAAAATCGATATTTATCGATATCATGAAAATGGGCTGGGATCTTCAGACCGACACATTCACACAACAAAAAAGACGCTAGGATCGGTTCATTTTGTTGCCTTGATCAAAAATATATATATTTATATACTTTATGTGTTTGATGTGCTTAGATTTAGAATTATCGTGGTATGTTTTAAAAAGCCCGTCTCAAAATCTATATTTATCGATATCATGAAAATGGGCTGGGATCTTCAGCTTTTGTAGTTTCCCAGACCAGGATCGGTTCAACTTGTTGCCGTGATCAAAAATATATACATATATATATATATGTATATACTTTATGGAGTCGAATGCTCGATGCTGCCGTTTGCCAGTTATACATACACTTGCACAAAACGATTACACTTTTTTTACTTATTTTCAATGGGTTCAGGGTATAATAAAAAAAAAGAAAGGCTCCCACAGTGAAAGAACGACAAAAAGTATGCGTACAATGCCGGCAAACAAAAGGCGCGTATTCGCACACGGTCACAGTGTCACAGCAAAGTTTCTGCCCAGAGAAAGCCACGACAGTACCGCTGACAATAGAAATGCGTTCGTAAAAGTGTTTGTTTTTCTTTTTTTTTTTGGGTGCGATGCATGAGTTTTCCATTTGATTTCCGTTCGCCCCCCCTCCCTACACTATTTTCACACCACTGGCTGTTGGCTTAGCCCGGACCCGGACCTGGACCCGGACCCGGACCCGGACCCGGGCAAACGATGGAGCGTATGTTTGTACACAAAAGGATTAAGTTGGGTCTCTCTCCTTGCCCACTTTCGATGATGTGTTTCGTATGAAATGGCTTCATTTGCGTTTAGTAATGATATGGAGCTGGACGGAGCTTGGACTGAGCACGGCAAATGCACTTCACGTACTGTGGACACACCTCTAGTTATGTAAAACTCCGCAAAATTAACATATGTGTATATGTACTTTTGTCGCTTTAATACACTGTTCTTTTTTCTTTTTGGCAATGCCTAGGTTTTTTTATACATATATTAACTAGCGGGTCCTCCACGACCTTGTCCGGGTAGAGTTCTTAGTTCTTTTTATTTTAGAGGTCACTTTTCCCCTAGGAGGGATGGATTTTGCGAAAAGTATTATACACGTCTCAAAAACAAAGATATTCGCAAAATTAATTAGAAGCCGATCAGAAACCGGTAGAGTATCTAAAAATTTAGATACTTTATCGGGTGCCAAAGTCATAAATATTTCAATTGAACTTATTAATTTGGAAAAATTACTTAATTTGAGTACAAAACGAACTTAATTTTAAGCCTTACGCTGAATTTCTTTCGGTGTATTTTGGTGCCCACACAAAAGGGAGTATTTTTATTATTTGTTTTTCAAGTTGACTTCGAATTGCCGAAATTCAATTTCACTTTTCACTTTTCCCCTAGGAGGGATGGATTTTGCGAAAAGTATTATACACGTCTCAAATACAAAGATATTCGCAAAATTAATTAGAAGCCGATCAGAAGGTATTCCACGATTTTGGAAATCGGTAGAGTATCTAAAAATTTAGATACTTTATCGGGTGCCAAAGTCATAAATATTTAAATTGAATTTATTAATTTGGAAAAATTACTTAATTTGAGTACAAAACGAACTTAATTTTAAGCCTTACGCTGAATTTCTTTCGGTGCATTTTATGCCCACACACAAAAGGGAGTATTTTTATTATTTGTTTTTTGAAGTTGACTTCGAATTGCCGAAATTCAATTTCACTTTTCACTTTTCCCCTAGGAGGGATGGATTTTGCGAAAAGTATATTATACACGTCTCAAATACAAAGATATTCGAAAATAATTAGAAGCCGGAATCCGACTACAGTAACTACAAATTTAAATAGTTTATCGGGTGCGAAAGTCATAAATATTTCAATTGAACTTATTAATTTGGAGAAATACTCAATTCTGTCTTACGCCGAATTTCTTTCGGTGCATTTTGGTGCCCACACACAAAAGGGAGTATTTTTATTATTTGTTTTTTGAAGTTGACTTCGAATTGTTGGAATTCAATTCGGGTAAACTTTTTGCGGTTTGTCGTGGGTTAGGCATTTAACATTTTGATTCAAATAGTAGGTAAATAGTAAACCGAGCAAGCTTCAAGGCGGCGTCTACTTCATATTGGGAAGTTATTTAACCTTTTTGCGTGTGGTTCAATTCAATTAAAGCCAAATGATAGTTGGCAACTGTGTTCGATTAGTTAATACTTTGCACATAAATCTTCATTTGGCGGCAGCAATTAAAAATTATCTTTAATTGGCACGTGCAAATGGTTGCAAGCTGGCTTCTTGAACTTCTTCTGCACGTCTTATCGCTGCTATTTGGGGCACAAATCGTGCTATGCGGCACACCTGCCGCCGCTTGACTTTTGAAAGGCAACCTACACACACATATATAGAGGGGGATACATGGAGCAAGGAGCAAAAATGTAATTCGGATTTAATTGCCTGTTAACACGCACTCGCGCACAGCGGGCAACCGGCAACAGCTCGTAAAAAGCGCACAAAAAGTGGCAGTCGTCAGGTGTGGGGCAAATTGGGAAGAGGAGTTGGGCAGCGACAGCAATGAGTTAAAACAAGAGGAAACAGTTAAGCGGCGGCACTCACAAAATGAACAGCTCGTAATTTAAACAGCAAATTGTAGGGGATACCCTTGGGCGCGCCTCAGCGGCTCAGTTTTGTTTTAGCTTGTTTTAGCTGCCAAAAAAAACAAAAAAAAAAAAAAAAAAGAAGGGGAATGAACTTTTTAAACTCTGTTCAAAGCAGATAAGCAGCCAGTAATATGGTACGTACTATTTTCTTATCGGATGCACCACGCAGCAAAACTGTTTTGAATAACTATTCGAATTTACCGAAAAATATTCTCTGACATTAATCAGACAGAAGAAAGCAGGTGGCCATGCGGAATGTGTTCTAGTCTCGAGCACTCGGCGAAAGAAGTGCCAGGGCATAAGCCGCAGTTAGGCAACGTCGTGATAGGCGCCAAACCGACATTCATTACGACATAAATTTGTTTAGGTGCCGCTTGCCCCTGCAACTGTTCCGACAGACTGAAACTGGCGCCAGCGATAAGACAACCAACGACCGACTAGTTTCTGCTCTGCTTCCTATTATACCCTGAGCTACTTGAAAATAGCTAAAAAGGATAAATTGGTCTGTTGCCAATGCAGAGAGGATACCCCCTCCGACCTCATAAGGTGTATATACATATATTCTTAAATATATATTCTAAAATAAATAAATATATTCTACCGAGTCTGACTCTATCCTTTTTTAAAATATCGATAAAAATTGCCTTTGGTATGTATGTTAGCTTAGGAATTTTTTACTTTTCGTATACTTTTCCCCACTTGAGAGAAAGCATATCACATACAAAACGAAAATGTGAAAGTGCATATTATTTGTATCGCCAGCTCGGCGTTCAAGATATCTGCTAGTCGGGCAGACCCGACAAGAGAGAGCCCTTTTACTTGTGTTTTCCTTGCCGTTTTCCTTGATGCCATTGCTGCACGCATAACACAAAAAGTGCTGCATACTCCAAGGCGCAACTCACATTTGATACTCGTATGCTCGTATATGCACCACACATACATACATACATACATACATACATACATACATACATGTATGCGTATGTGCCTCATACATATAGAAGCGAGAGCGAGAGCGAGAGTATTTCAGCCAAACAGCACATCGTTTGCTCGAACTACATTGTCTGTTTGCATGCAAATAAATTAAAGCAACGCGCGCTTTTCAACCCACAACCCCCCGCAGTTGCCCCCCCCCCCCTGTTGCCCTACCAGCCCCATCAGCAGCACGGCTGAAGGAGACTCACACTATCCTGCATGTGCTCAGTTTAGCTGTCAGCTGCAATGTGAGGCTTGCGCTACAAGCGTATTATATTTAATAACTTAATAAATGCATTATAATATGGGCGAATTACGCTTGCAAGAAAATATATGTAGCAGCAACAGGCCAGCAGAATGCACTGCACATCTATCATATTCAAAACTCCAAACACAAACCCCATGAGCCAAAAAATATTTAGGACACAAAAATAATGTAGAAGACAAATGCCGCTTTCTAAGTAGAACACACGATTTATCTTGATACGTCTTCTTTATTCGACTGTTCGATCGCGACTGACTTCGCGTTCGTTTCATGCTTACAGACTAAAAGAGAGTTGACAATAAGTTTATGTGTGTGTGAGCGAGACGAGGCGTGATTCGACTTGTCGAGCTCTTCTTCCAAGAATTAGAGTGCATGAGGAATGTGAGCGCTTAAAACAAACGGGAGATTGTTGACTAAATGGCCTTGAGAATGTGTCTATCTGTTCGTGTATGTACATGCATGTATTTGTCGTCCTACTACAATAAGTAGCGATATTCCCTTTTTATACATATGTAAGTATAGAAGGTTAAGTCGCAGCCATGGTCAAGCCATTCTGAGCTAATATTCAAATATTTAATTAGGTACAACAAATATATTGTTGACTAAGTCTAAAATTTCTTACTTCCTTCTGAATATGAATATCTATAAAAAAAAAAAAGGCAACCATATAAATAACAAGCTTAAAAGCCAAGAATCTCAAATTCTTACTATAGTTACCTTATGCGATGAAAAAAACTCCACAAGAGACGTTTGATTTTGAAAAACGTCTCAAATGATCTTTCATATAGGTCTATGGAAATGAATTTGAGGGCGAAACGATATCCACCAAATCTTTGAACCCCCTTTTCACCAAGGAGAAATGGATTTTTCGAAAAGTGTGAAACACTCATCGGATGAATTTGAACGTAGATCTTTAAAAATGAGTTTGAGGATAATCGTTTTTCGTTTTATACAAACGTAACCCGTCTTAACTTCATCAGTTAAATATAATATCGAGATATATAATCAGACATTTAAGATATATACAGTGTATAAAGAAAACGGATACACAGATGGGTAGAGAAGAGGAAATGTCCTCAGCGACGCGAAGACTAAGACGACTAAGACGACTAAGACTAATAAATATGTGTTGGTAACAGCGTCTAACGGTTGACAACATAAAACAGTTTTACATAATTGCCCACTCAAAAGTCGGTTGAGACAACGAACTTGTGTGTGGAGGAGCATAGAGGAGCACGTTTAGTCCCAGTTTTGCTGTGTGTGTGTGCTCCACAAAGTTTCGTGCGTATAAGGAATTGCATAGGCGAAGAAGAAGACCCTCTCCTCATTGCAGCAACAATCTGAACAACTTACGAGTGATCTGGTGGGGAGTGTCCGGCTAGTAGATACCAAGAAACCAGTGTTCCATACATGTTCAATAGCACCGACATTTGCTGTCATCGATTTTTATCGAATTAATCGATTCATGACTTAAATAATGATTTGACAGAAAGGCTGGCTGGCTGGAAGCTAGTCTCTAATCCTTATTGTCTTTGATCAAATACATGCACAGACAGACAGACAGACAGATAGACATGCCTGACATTGACTCTGCTCTTAATGCTGCTGAATATATACATATATATAAAAACATTATAGCTTCGAAACATGTAAAAAATCATCGACATTTTCCGTCATCGATTTTTATCGAATTAATCGATTCATGGCTGGCTGTAGGCTAGTCTCTAATCCTTATTGTCTGATCTATCAATATATATAAAGAGAATAATGATGCCAGCCAGAGCTTATATATATATGTATATACCCTTTCTGTCCATTTCACGGGGTATATCAGTAACAACAAGTATGACATAGGTATTTTGTAAACAAATGAAACAATTAATTTGATACCATGTTTCAGCCAAATCCTATTAGCTGCAACGGTGTCTCGCAGCCACTTTCATGCATACTTAATTGTCAGGTTTCGGTGCAACTTTACACACACACGCACACACACACACATTTTAGGGGAACCGTTGGCCAACTGTTGCGCCACACTCTGTAAACGAGGGGGCAAGTGCTCCTTGCCTGACTTTCGTTGTTAAATGTCCGTGCGGATGTTGGGCTGTTGGGCTGCTACTTAAAAAATTAATGGCCTGTGGCAGCATGTGCTGCTCTGAGGTGTTTTCATTTAAATTTTAAGACAAGCGCCGCTTACAGTTGAGTTATGCGTTAAAATACCAACTTCTTGATATCCATGTATGCACACGGAAAAGTCAGGACACCCGGACCCGGACCCAATCTAGTCCCTGGTTCAACCCCAACCCCGGCCAACAGCCGCTAGACTCCGGAGTGGAAAGTTTGTGTGTGTGTGTGTGTGTGTGTGTGTGTGTTGGTAAGGTAATTAGAAAATTTTATGCGATTACTACTTGCTTGTTTAACATTTTGGGCAACATCCCTTCCCTCCAGCCTTAAACATATATACACACTCGTGCCATGCAGAAAAAAGGAACAACAACAACATGCAACTGCGCCAATGATGCGAAGTAAAGTACAAAAGCGGCTTTTCGAATATTAATGGAATACTAAATACATACTATAACGTGGTGTAAAGTGCCAGACTCACAAACGCATTCAAATTTTAAACGAGGGCAGCTAAAAAACTAAGGCAACATTGACATGATTGTTCCTTAACTAGGTTATCCTAGGCAGCCTCGTCCGATAATAAGTGAATTATGAAAATCTGTCAAAAAGTATGCAATCAAAGTTGTCTAAGCATTAAGCCCAAAACTGATGTTTGTGTTAAAATTCTTTTATTCACGGCTAATCTTCTGTTACTCTTACAGCTTCAATTTGGAGTAAAACCTGCAAGAATGTACTTACCTTTAGTTGTTCTCTCTTTTTTTTTTTTTTTTTTTTTTTTTGTTTATTGTATTGAATCAAAAATAGCATACATTGTTCTCCTTTTCCACTCATATTCCGTGCAGATCACCTGCACGTTTTTTATTGATCTAAAATACAAACAAATTACATAAACTGTCACGTGGAAAACTATTTTTCAATATCCATGTAAAAGCTCATTTGCAAATTAAATTGCAAAAAATAATTTTGCTTCTAGCCAAATAATAATCATTGCTTCAGAATTTGATTTGATATTCAAATAATTACTTTGCCATTTGCTCTCTTGCATACATTATGAAACTATTTAGTAATTGGTTAAATAAAATAATACCGCTAATAGGTAAAACAATTTCAATTTATGTTTTCGTTACAAGCGCAATTTTGTGGCTTATCTATATTGTTTGGAAATTATTTCAATAGTACTAGCAATACATTTGAGGCCAGAATAAATATATTGCGGTATTTATTCAAATGGTGCTGACAAGTGTGGACAAATTTCAAGCTTTAGCTTTACCCGAAATGTATGAAGATTGTTATACTCTGTGCAGAAGTGAGATGAAGCATATTGGCTTGCAACTTTGACGACCTTAAGAAAATTGGCAGACTTGCAACTAAATATTCGTGTACGTATCTACATAAGATACACTAGACTACACAGAGTAAAATGGAGAAAATTTAGTTGCCATATCCGTCGATTAAATGAACATTTTTCGAACATCTTGAATCCTACGACATCCAACTAAACATATACATATATGTACATACTTTAGCAAATATTTTCTCCATATATTTCTCCATATTTCTGACAGTTTACAAGCCATTGACAGTTTAAAAGCCATTGCTCTGCGGTTAGAGTCTTAGAGTCAGCAACAATTAGGAGAACTCTTTTTCGACCAGTTTTAAGCTGTTATTGCAGTGCACAACACAGAGCATTGCGCAGTCAGTTTGACCCGGTTGTACTATTTACGTATACACAATTTCGTAGAGCTTTTTTGACTTTGACTCAGTTTTGTTACATCGCTAGGAAATTAGCTCAAAAAGTAACTCAATTTGCGCTCAAAACACCTCTAAAACGAACTAGCCGAACGAACGAACGAACGAACGAGCTTCGTGCGAGTTGTGTGTGTGTGTGTGTGTGTTTGTTGCCTTCGGCTGCTCGGCGACAACTCGTCGCACTCGTCGCACAAATGATTTTTGAGCCTGGAGGGGGAGAATCGGTGCTGCTTTCGCTTAGACGCACCCACAAAGCACTTCAAATGCCATTGAATTCAATTGAAGTGGTGCCTAGAAGAAGGCGTTAACCAACCAAACGCTCGGCTTGAGTCGTTGCCTCGTTTTGAGTGCTTTGGGCTGTAAAAAGTGCGCAAAATCCTTGTCGTCGAATAAAAAAATGGTTAGTTCAGCCAATTGCAGGCGCCAGCAGCAAGGTTATTATTATATTTGTTTTTCTTTTCTTTTTTTTTTTTCTAATTTATATATATATTTTATTTGTTTGTGTTATTTATTTATTTTTAAATACAAATGTATATTGCTGATATGGTTTCCATATGTATATATATATATATATGTATATAAACTTATCGTGCGAAAAAAAAAGACATCTACTTTACTCTAACAAAGAATATTACAAATATACTCGTAAATTCCCATTTAAAAGCATTTTTGTTTCAAAATGTTTTTTATGTACTCTAATAGGCATACATATAAATAACGGCAATATTTCAACATCCTATCCATATTCATTTTTTTTCTACATAAATAGCTCTTATAGTTCATTGGATGATATTTCATTGTCTTCGTATTGTGATTAATATTCGTATTTATTGTTAGCATATAACAATTGCTACAATCGTTTTTTTATTTTTTATTATTATATTTTTTTTTTTAATATGCAGATTTCCGATCTTTCTGCTGTTTTCTATATACATAAGCTTTCCTTCTGATTCTATATATGTATGTAAGTAGTAAGAATTACTGCACGAGTACACATTCATATGAATATATCGCTCAAACTTATGGACGACCCCGATATCTGGAATATTATTTGTGTTTAATTATCTATTATTATCAGGAAAATGATAGACCTGCAAGTTACTTTCATGCGATGGAAATTGGCTGAGTAAAGCTGCAAAGTTTGGGATATGGAATATTCAGAAAATGAAATCGAATTCTGGTCCTTTTTGTTAAAAAGAGGCACCATTTTAGCTATTATTATTGGGCTCATGATGGGTTACATTTGTTACGATTACGATTACTCTTACATGTATTACTTATTTGTAGACTTCGTATGTTGATATATGTATATTTTTAACGCATATACACAAAGTGCAAGTGCAAGAAGCTCTCGATTTTGTTCTCGTGTTCAGTATCCATTCAGTATATGCATTTATTTATTTGTTGTAGAGGGCCTCTCATTAGGTTCAACCCCATAATTGAAATCTTAGTGTTTTTTTCGTTGATTTAATTATAGACACAGATACTACAATTAGCACAATCCTGATCTGATAATATTGTATATATTTTTAACAGAAACAATAGTGCATAGGCTTTATTTTTTTTATAAGTACGTACTTTTCTTCAGTGTAATTGCGATCGCAATCAACGGCCTCTACTCCTCATTTATTTGTGTAATACGATAAGTATGATTTTTGTATATGTATATATTGATCTAAATATATATATTGTATTGTATGCACTTAACTCAAAAAATTAATATAGGCCTCTCAGTAGTTAGTATTTCATACAAGCCAATGCTGCTGCATTTTTTTTTTTTGCTCGTTGTTTAAGTAAATTATTTGCTGCCAATAATAATGCAAATTGCATATTTGTAATTTGCCTGCCCAGCTTGGACAGCTCTGCTTTATGCATGCATCTGATTATGTGTACATTTATATAGATACATATGTATTTATAACTTATTTGTATGTACAATGTTTGCCAGTATGTGTGTGTGTGTGTGTGTATATGTTGTACATTATACAACTCATGTGAATACCAATTACATATGATGCGCGCTATGCTCTATATATATATTCTATAATTATGTTTGCAAATCTATATATGCTCATGGCTATATAAATTTATTTTCCTTATACATGTACACTCAAAAAAAAAAAATTGTTTGCTACATTTCAGAAAATTGCCATAAAATGAACAATTTTCTTCGTTTCAGAAAATATTTTCGCAAAAATGTGTATCTTAGGGAAATTTCTCCTTTGTTTAGACAACAAAATGTTATGAAATTTTTGAAAATTTTTCATTTTATCGACACTTTTCTTAAATGTTGGGGGGAAAAAGTGTGTATGTATTCAATTTGCACAGACTTTTCGCCATTTTTCACGAATGCATTTCCACCTAAACTAATCATCTCATGGCTACATAAATTTATTTTCCTTATACATGTACACTCAAAAAAAAAAAAAATTGTTTGCTATATTTTCGAAAATTGCCATAAAATGAACAATTTTCTTCGTTTCAGAAAATCTTCGGGATATTTCTGCTGAAAATAATACAATTTTGTTTAGACAACAAAATGTTATGAAAATTTTGAAAATTTTTCATTTTGTCGACACTTTTCTTAAATGTTGGGGGGAAAAAAGTGTTTTTGTATTCAATTTGCACAGACTTTTCGCCATTTTTCACGAATGCATTTCCACCTAAACTAATCATCTGATGGCTACATAAATTTATTTTCCTTATACATGTACACTCAAAAAAAAAAAATTGTTTGCTATATTTTCGAAAATTGCCATAAAATGAACAATTTTCTTCGTTTCTGAAAATCTTAGGGATATTTCTGCTGAAAATAATACAATTTTGTTTAGACAACAAAATGTTATGAAATTTTTGAAAATTTTTCATTTTATTGACTCTTTTCTTAAATGTTGGGTGGAAAAAAGTGTGTATGTATTCAATTTGCATTTTTCACGAATGCATTTCCACCTAAACTAATCATCTGATGGCTACATCAATTTATTTTCCTTATACATGTACACTCAAAAAAAAAAAAAAATTTTTTGCTATATTTTCGAAAATTGCCATAAAATGAACAATTTTCTTCGTTTCAGAAAATATTTTCGCAAAAATGTGTATCTTAGGGACATTTCTCCTTTGTTTAGACAACAAAATGTTATGAAAATTTTTCATTTTATCGACACTTTTCTTAAATGTTGGGGGGAAAAAAGTGTATGTATTCAATTTGCATTTTTCACGAATGCATTTCCACCTAAACTAATCATCTCATGGCTACATAAATTTATTTTCCTTATACATGTACACTCAAAAAAAAAAAATTGTTTGCTACATTTCAGAAAATTGCCATAAAATGTACAATTTTCTTCGTTTCAGAAAATCTTCGGGATATTTCTGCTGAAAATAATACAATTTTGTTTAGACAACAAAATGTTATGAAAATTTTGAAAATTTTTCATTTTATCGACACTTTTCTTAAATGTTGGGGGGGGAAAACTGTGTACATTTTTCACGAATGCATTTCCACCTAAACTAATCATCTGCAGACCGTTGAATCGTCACCGGCGCATATCGAATGGGGCGCTGCCAGGAACAGTTTCCCATTGAAGCAGGCGCACAGCTGGAAGACTCGATGCATGTGATCTCGACTCTGGGCAGAGCCAAGTATCGGTGGCTGTGCAGTCCGCAAATTGGGCATAACTATTTTCGAGGATTCCAGCCGTACCTACCGTTTTTATCGTAATAGGTGTGTCGCAATAGTAGGAGCAGGAGAAAATGATTGATTGATTGATTGATTGATTGTCTAGCAGTAGCTAGTGTCGTCTAGATGTATTCATATACTTACGCTGCCATCGAGTGCACGCAATTTGACGTCCTCCAAAGCTAACAGTTCAATGCCGCCGGCTCGCGATTGTATATTAATATCTTTAGCGGCAGTTAGCTCTAATTGACGTGTCGGCGACTCTAGTCTGCAAATAGTAACTCAACAAGTTAAAATCATAAAGTAGGCTACAAACTAGTCAATTGGCATTACATAAATCCCTAAACTAGTGGAATCGTTTAAGCAACCCTCACCGATTGACTGGCTGACTAGGACGGACTTTTTCAAAATTAGACCCTCAACTCGAGGAAAACTCCAAAAGCAATGCAACAAAATAAGCGTGATTTGCAAAGGCTGTGAGTTTAGGTATAACATAAAACTAAAAAGCGGCAGGTTGCCGGTTCGAATTCATCAGCAATTGAGTGAGCGTCTCAGCCGTTTTTTATTTTTTTATTTACTAGTTATACAACAGCTTATATGAATATGATAGGTAAATATCTATGTTTATCGTTTTGGGCAACAACAGGAATTATCGATAATTTTAATCGACCTACGCAAAGAAGAACTTACATCCCAACTAGGTGTTTGAGCGCTTGACTAAAAAGCGGCAGGTTGCCGGTTCGAATTCATAAGCAATTGAGTGACCGTCTCAGCCGTTTTTTATTTTTTTATTTACTAGTTATACAACAACAGGAATTATCGATAATTTTAATCGACCTGCGCAAAGAAGAACTAACAACCCCAACTAAAGTGTCTGTACCTTAGCTGATGCTGATCAAGAATATATATATATACTTTGCGGAGTCGAAGCGATTCCTTCTACCTATTATATATATTTGCGCAAAACCGACTTACTTCTAACTTATAGAAAATAATTAGAATAGCATATACAGGCATACTTATTTTTTATTGGCCTATTTTTTTTACCAGATATACCTTTTTCATTTTCAATGAAAACGTATTGTTCTATCGTGTAATGTTTCATATTTTTTTTCAACTTGTTTCCAACTTGTTTTTCCTTTTGGTTGACAACATTAAATGGCAGCAAATGAAAATCTTGTGTGTGAATTTCGGGTCGCCATTGATAACCAAAAATGATGCCACTTTAATTCAACTACTATTTTGATACAATCGCTTATGTGCTGTCAAATGCTGTCCGCACATTGCACAATTTTGTGAATTTTGCATGAAAAAGCAAATTTGTCAATGTAAACGTTATTGCGGGCATAGCTGTGCACACACACACACACACACACACAGTTGCCCCCACCTTAAGCCCATACTCGGGCCGGAAAACATACGCCTGGTCCATTGAATAAAGCGAGTTATCACCACAATATTCGAATACTGACGCAACGATTCCCCCTAGCAATAAACAAAAAAAAAAAAAAAAAAAACATAAAGAATCAATGTCCTAGAGCGCTTTTCAATTCAGTCGTCCCAAACTGATGGCGATCCCCACAGCATCGCTCATAGTATCTATGTGTGTGTGTGTGTATGCATGTGTGTGTGTGTACGGCCGTGTGTGTAAATATTTTCGCTCTTCAACAAGCTACATGCCAACACCTCACGAGTGTGTTGTTGTTGTTGTCGCCGCAAAGGTGATGTTGGTGACGTTGTTGACACACACACACACACACACACACAGGTGAGCGGGGGCAGGTGTTTGTTTTTAATTTTTTATTTTTGAGATTTTCCCGTGCCCGATTAATGCCGACATCTATCTATCTGTATGTGAGATATGTGTGTGGTATATGGATTCTACGAAATTTATTACTCTTGTTGAATTTCGACACCGTGAACAATTTTGTTCTGTGGCATTCCTTGGAACCTTGGTATTTTTTGTACTCTTACTCTTGATGGGTTGTGTAACGCATTAAGTGTTTTTATAAATTTATATTTAACGCAGAGTTGGTTCGGTCAGCTATATCTATATCATATAGCTGTCATGTGAAACGAGACAACGCCTTAATTTCTTTTTTTTTTAAGTTTTAGCTTTATGATTTACTATGATCGTAACATGGGTCTGCTTTTAATATAGTATTTTGCCTAAATGGAACAAGATTTTTCGGTTAAGTTTTGTTTATGTTTCGAAAGCTTGCTGAAGATTATTAAATCTTCGGGACCTGCAAACTAAAAGCTGTTATGTTGTTTTACAATCTTCTTTAATAGACAGCATGCGATTGATTAAATTACTTCAGCTAAATTACTTTTAGCGTTGATCATTGTTAGTATTATATCATAAGATTCACTAATTCAGAGTTCTATGATGTCTTGTGAAATTCTAACTGATCTGAGCGGAGAGTATGTATATTGAAGGGATTGCTCCTCTTAACACACACACAACACACACACTTACCTGAGTTCCCTGCCCGGCTCGGCACGCACGTGCGGCGTTTGTATGGACTCCCGAAAGATGGCGCCACCCTCGCCCTCGATGCGCAACGTATGCGCCCCGATTGTGACTTCATTTCGATTTACGGAAAATAAATTTCGTCCGTTGGTGTCGTTGATGCGAAATCCCGCTGACAGACATTCAAACTTATCGTGCCCCAAGAATAAATGATTCTCGAGCACGCCGTTCGAGTCACGTGTATTGATTGAAAAATTACGTGACGATTCTGTTGATGGCAACCAAGACGGTAAATAGAAAAAAATTGAATACAGAAAATTTGAAAAATATATTTATTTTAATTTTAATATACATATATTTTAATCACTGATCGCAGTTAGGTTTCTTTTCGCATATCCAACAAAACATATCAGAACTGAAAAACTGACAGCATATGAAATATTTAAAAAAAAATTTATTTAAGGCAAAAAATCTTTAAAATAATATGGTTTGGTTCGAAAAATTACGTGACGATTCTGTTGATAACAACCAAGACGGTAAATAGAAAAAAATTGAATACAGAAAATTTGAAAAATATATATATTTTAATTTTAATATATTTTTTTTTATATATATATATATTTTTTATATATATTTTCTTTTCGCATATCAAACAAAACATATCAGAACTGAAAAACTGTCAGCATATCAAATATTTAAAAAAAAATTTATTTAAGGCAAAAAATCTTTAAAATAATATGTTTTGGTTCGAAAAATTACGTGACGATTCTGTTGATAACAACCAAGACGGTAAATAGAAAAAAATTGAATACAGAAAACTTAAAAAATATGTTTTTTTTTTTTGGCAATATTTTAATCACTGATCGCAGTTGGGTTTCTTTTCGGAACTGAAAAACTGACAGCATATGAAATATTTAAAAAAAATGTATTTAAGGCAAAGAATCTCTAAAATATTATGGCTTGGTTCGATTGAGGGTAAATAAAAATTAAAATTTCAGGCTAAAGCCGGCAGATACAATATCTCAATTTAGCTATCTATTTACTGACAAAGCAATCAGATGTCACACGCAATTCCTTTTCGCTTGTGTGTGTGTTTATCTATCTGGCATTGAATAACATTTTTGCTGTATGACCGTGACTTTTGCTTCATTTGTTTTCTTTGGCTGAGCTACGGATCTGCTCACACATGGAGATTATCTGTAATTGTACAATGCGTGATTCCTCGAGGCCGCCGGCTCCGATCTCATTTGATTAGATGCCACCTCCGCTTGGCCCTTTAAATTCACAGTGTGTACACACACACACACATATGTGTGTGTAAAGGTATGTATGAACGCTTGAGGTCTTCCGCTTTGGCATGCTTTTGCCAGGTGCCTATCTGTGAATCTGTGAATCTGTGAATCTGCTGATTTATGGCTCGAGTGACAACGGCGCACATTTGTCGCAGCCAGTCTCAACTTTGGGGCAGTCACCTTTAAGTGTTGGGGCTTAGAGGAATACAAATTGGACTGCTTGAATCGGATTTAGAGTGTGAAAGTGTTTTTTTTTTTTTAGACAAATAATTATGCAGTCTTTATGAACGCATCGAACTCGGCAAAAGGGGTCAAGAATATTTGTAATTTCGCATTTTCAGAGATGCAACTTTGATTTAAATTTGCCAGTGTGTTATGTATGTGGACAAGTAGAATAAATACTCTTAAATAAAATCTTCTTAAGTTTGAAAAAAGTACAGAGGTTACAAATATATAATTAACATATATATATATATTAGGAAAGTTAAATCATTCTGTTAAGGGATTTTGAAGTTTCTCTGGGATAACCCTATAAAACCAGTTTCTAAAAATATGTGGCTTTATTTTGATTAAAAAAAAAATCGGTCCTCAAACAAAAAATAAATAAAAAATAATTTGTAAGCAATAATTATGCTCGACATCGGAATTTGTTTGATTTTAATATATAGAGAAAACAATCAAGGAAAAGGAAAAAAGAAACGGAATATTTATATATATTTTTCCCGGTTTTAAAAACTGTTAAATGATTTTGAAGTTTCTCTGGGATAACCCTATAAAACCAGTTTCTAAAAATATGTGGATTTTTTTGTATTATGCTCGACATCGGAATTCGTTTGATTTAAATATAAAGAAAACAATCAAGGAAAAAGAAACGGAATATTTATATATATTTTTTCGGTCTTAAAAACTGTTAAGGGATTTTGAAGTTTCTCTGGGATAAACCTATAAAACCAGTTTCTAAAAATATGTGGATTTTTTTTTATTATGCTCGACATCGGAATTTGTTTGATTTAAATATATAAAGAAAACAATCAAGGAAAAAGAAAAAAGAAACAGAATATTTATATATATTTTTTCCGGTCTTAAAACACCTGCCCGCCCAATCACATGAATAACTTAAGATGTGTTCATTTTGAATAATTAAGTACTTTAGGTATTCAATTGGAGTACACTTACCAATGGATATTGGCTGTCCGTGCCTCGAGCGTATTGTGGATGCCCGCAGCATGTCCATAATTACCGCTTGGCCTGTCAGCTGGATGCCGCCGGGAACAATTTTCAGTTGACCCATGCCATCCTGCAATGCCTCACATTGTATCAGCCAATATATGTATGTATGCAGGGGAATGTCTGTGCTTACCGTTGAAAACTCCATCACCTTGAGTATCCAGAGGGTCAGCACCAGGTTTGTGATAATGAGAAGCATTAGCAGTAGCAGCAATGTATATAGGCACTTTTTACGCCAG
This sequence comes from Drosophila lacicola, assembly GCA_035045355.1. Classification (NCBI taxonomy): domain Eukaryota; kingdom Metazoa; phylum Arthropoda; class Insecta; order Diptera; family Drosophilidae; genus Drosophila; species Drosophila lacicola. The sequence continues at coordinate 115,595 of JAWNPB010000148.1, read as the reverse complement.
CCGATTAGGCCCAGATATGTCTCGATGCCATCGACAAAGCCAGCCACATTCTCTTGCTTGTTGCCACCGACAGATAAACCTTTTCCGCCGGCCGCAACACTGCGACTCCCTCCTCCTCCTCCGCCTCCTCCTCCTCCTCTGTCAACATTGGTCTTGGCCATCATTATGGTTGCCGTCTTGGCGGATGCGCCGGCACTTCCACTAGCCATTTGGCTGCTTTTGCCACCTTTTCGCATTTGTCTGGGCGTTGCTCCAGCCTGCTGTTGTCCTTTTAACGCTGGCATCGTTGTAGTTGCTCTACAAACTCCAATTTCTGCACTGCCACCGGCTAGCATCGCAATCAATTGATTTGTTTTTGTTTTTGTTGTGATTACTTTAGCGATTCGCGTTGTCCATATTAATTACGTAGCCGACGGATTAGCTTAAGCTAATCAAATTTTCGTTTCAATTTGATTTTTCTTTCTTTAAAATTGTGTCATTGCCATAAATGTACTCCAACTGTAAATAGAAAGAGAAACCATACAGAAAATGTTAATGTTAACAGTGCCAAAATATGTAAAATTCATTATGTAAAGTTCATTCGTATAATCGTTTGGCAGAAATGTATCAAAACTGTTAATTTAGGTATAAAATGGCAAAACAGAACTTTCTATAACAACGTGATACTTCGTTCCCGTAGTTTCTTAATAGTTCTTAAAAAAAATATTGTTTGGGTTCGATTTTCGATCGTTCAAATATGTGAATATTTGAGGATCTTACATTTTTCCTTACATTAATTTAATATACTTTTAATAATGTGGTAAATTTTTAACTAAATATATATTATAAATTGGCTTCTGTAGCTAGTTATTGTTAATTATTGTGTCGAAAATGTCTGAGGAAATTCAAATGATCTCTGGAATGGCATAAAAGATTGATATGAGAAGCTCTTTAATGTCAAATGCACACACATAATGTGCTTTCAATTTATATGTTAGTACGCATTTCAACTATGATGTGTATGCCACTGGCTGACTGACGAATGAGCTGCGATTAAATTACAGTTTTCGTTCCCATCTTTGATGCTTTGATGCTCCTGTTGTTGCCTTGCCCCATCTGTTGATGGCTTTGGTGGGGCATCATCAGTTGCTGGCGATGGCAACTTCACACGTGCAATTGTTAAATTATGCACAACTGCATATCAAAGTATGCATTTGTGCATTCATATATACGTATGCATATTTTTGTGTGCGACAGCGAAAGAGAGAGGGAGAGGGAGAGGGATGGGAGAGTGAAAGAGAGATACATGTGCATGCACATAATCTGATGCATTCGCTTGCATCAACACCGGCAAGTACCAATTTTGCGCATTTATTAAGTTTTTCCATCAAAAGAAATCACAAAAATAATAATAAAAAATAATAATAAAAAAACAAGAAGGAACTTTGCAGTCGGAAGCAACTGACTGAGACATACTCTTTAACAGTATAAATAAGTCGAAAAGATTTTTCTTTATACATTTATCGCTAATTATGAGTTTAATGACTTTCAAAAAGTGTTTGAAGGAGCTCATCATTTATCTACATGCTAAATATATTGTCTCTAGCTCCAAAGTGTGGATGATTTATATTGTAAGGTCCCTCGACCTTTGCTTTTATAAATTACCCATAAAATATCGCTCATACGCATAGAAGACATTTTGTACCATGCTGATATACTCGATTGCACTTTGTGATCAGAGCATAAAAAACTATTTGAAATAAATAAAATATGGATGCACACATTTTCGCGAGACTCATAAATATATATTAATTGAGCTGCATGAAGTAAAACATGTTTAACCTTAAAGAGAACATTAAAATAGCGCAAATTCCCAGGCAGTAGTACTATTTTTCGTTTGGGTCACCGTTTCGGTTATAATAGTCTAGAGACTTGCAAAACTTGAGAAAAGTTAGTGCTTAAACGCCAAGTCCAGTCAATTAAAAATAAACCAGAAGTGAACAAAATCTAAATTTAGAAAATTTGTATATGTATGTAGCTCTCATGTGGCTTTTCTCATGGCCATGAAACACACACATTTTTCCGTCCGCTTAATAAAAATGTAGAATTTCGTTTCGTTTTTGAGACTTATTTTCACATATTTCGCAAGAACATTGCGTTGTTGTGTGTTTTTCTTCTTTATAAATGCTCCCAATATGGCATACCTTTATTTTATTGCCATACCTGAAGTCGTTATATTAGCCTGCATTACTATTATTATTATTATTATATAATAGATGCTTATTTTTCCTTCATGCGGAACTATAATTTACACTCGGCAAGTGCAAGTGCATTTTCTGCCCATTTACTGATTGGCATGGAAAATGATTGAACCAGTGAATTAAATCTTAATTGGAAATAATGCAGTTGGATCTCTCTCTGTTTTTGTTTATTCAATGCTATTTGGCAATTAAGAAACTGTTTATAGAATTTGGAAATGAATTAAAAATTACGAATAAATAAAACATATTGTAAACAAGTCAATTTAAAATTAATACTTTTGGCCGATTGTCTTTGAAGATTTTTGTAGATAGTTCACAGTTCACATAAATCTTTTTCTTTATACATATATATGTATATATGTTTATAACGTTTAGAAATTGTTTGAATACGCTGAAAATGTTTAATTGCGGCTTAACTACTTAACTACATATGAGCTAAAAGGAAAATGGTGAAAATAATAAACAATTGAACCGAATCAATTTAATTTCCAACAAAGAATCTCACAAATGAACATTTTTGGGGCTTAAGCACTGTCGATGACAGTATCATCTGCGGTCATTTGGGCCGATGAACACTGACAACATAAAAGAGTAATTTAAATGAATTCAAATTATTTTCTTCAATTGTACACAAATTTTTTTCTATTGCCTAAAGCGGACTTGAATTGATTAAAATTGTGTGTCCTTGATAGATATACATTTTATAGTTGGATTGCATTCAATTGCCTGCTGTAGTTTTTTCTTTATAGTACAAAAAAAGGTTTTACACCGCGACTTGCTCTAGTATGAGGGCTGTAATTATTCAGAGATGTCCTCCATCCGTATCTTTTTTTTTTTTATGGAAAACTTTCATTTTTATAACAGACAATTTTATTGTCCGTGAAAATGGAAATCTGGTACAGGCGTTATTTATTTTCACACTCTAAACTTATTTATTTTATAAATGTTTTCTGGTCGAGTTCAATCAAATAATATCCCTTTATTAAATAGACGCCAAGATTTTTATTCAATTGTTATAAGTTGTCGTGTTATTTGCTTAGTTAGACTGACGAGAGATTGTTGTTATAGTTTGTTTTTAAATAAAATAATTAAATAAATACAATTTTAAATAAATAATGGATCAAATTGTAAATTACAGTTGTCGTTGGCGACACTCTAGAAAACGCTTTGCGAAACTCAAAGGGAGTTTCAAGAGTTAGGAACTGCATGCAAGTGCAGACATTGTGTTTTTGTATATAAACGTTTTCATAATATGTACACACATAGCCATAATCTCAAAAAAGAACTTGGACAAGCAGTCGGGCAGACAGACTGGCGTAATGGCGGTCCGGGGAACGTGCTCTGTGTGAGCCGGTAACTAGAGCCCGAATGCAAATAGCCAGCGAGTTGATTTAGTATCTGCAGACAGCCGGTTATTACACGCACTCGAATGGCGAGCAAAAGGTTTACTGGCCGGAAATAAGGACAGCAACTATTAGTTGCAGTCGAAAGTGGAGAGTCGAAAGTGGAAGCGACGGTGCTGCTAGCTGCTAGCTGGCACGTACGAGTCCAGTTTTAGTTAAGTTACAGATATAGTTGCCGCTTAGTTAATGTTGCTGCATGTTCGCATCGTTGTTGTTGTCACACGTTTTTATTGCCGCAAATGCAACATATGCTCCAAAGTATTCGGCTGCAGCAGACAGCGCTTCAGCTAGTCACATCGTCATATCGCCTAGCCAAAGTACATACACTTTTCTGTACACTACATGTCCTTAATTACATAATATTTTCTACATTTTTGAAAATTTAAATGTAGCTCAAAAAAATATTTTTCAAAAAAAATGTGTTTTTGTTTTCTAGTCAATTTTAATAAAGATATACGTGCGGTAATTTCTTGATCTTTAATTTATTTTTTGATATTTATGAAAGAAGGAATATAGAGAACATGGAAAATATCGAAAAGATTTTCCAGCAGTTTCAGTTAGTTGTCCAACATAAACATTTTTAAGGAGTATAAACTAATATTTGAATATATTTTAGATATATATAATATATATAGTGAGACTGTAACACCTTTTCTCAGGTATGTTGACTCTCTGGTGTTGTAGGGTGCTCGAGCATGTTTGGGAATGTGTGCGCACTTTCGGAAACGGCAACTTATATAAAGTTGTTCAAAAGTCCTTGACAATGGGTAATTTTGAGGGAAGTGGGCTTATTTCAGGCAATAACTAGACGGGAGGAAGCATACATTTTTGAAGGGCCACATGGCAGTCCATGGCGACCCACAACAAGCAGACACTTGGCCATTTATTCTTAAATGGAAAGCATTGCATTGTCCTGCTATTAAGTTATCAACAACAACAGCTAGCACACATGTTCGCATGAGTTCATTGGGGTCGGGACACGTATTGTGGCGGTGTTCATATGTTGTCCATATGCACAGAGACCCTAGACCCGACCCTAGTTGGGCAGGCAAGTTCAGCTGCTGCTGTTTTGTGCCTTTTTGAAGGTGTTCTAGTAGTGACCAAAATTAAGTAACAGTACAAATAGTGCTCGTTTAAGCCAGTATCTGATTGTCAGAGAAAATGTATTTTTATTCATATCACGCGTAGCGACAATAAGCCCAACATTTTTTTTCAACACACACTATCACAAATTAAATTTTCCCTTTTTGTTGAGCTCAATATTTGTTTTGGAAAAGGAACGATTGTAGTATCTTTGCATATATTTACATATTTATAGTTTCCTTCAGTCGATCAATTTAATTATTTTTTTATTATTATTTAATGTAAATGACAGACAGCATAAATATCGTTGATCAGCATCAACAGCTACGTCGACAAATTACTTCTGTTTTTTTTTTTTTTCACCTGACACAGTTTTTAATGCGATCGTTGTTCATCAAGACCTTTGACACACGTATTATGATACAATTGAGATATATACATATATATAAATTGACACTTAAATCACAATGATGTCATACTTAAATCCATTGCAAAAAAAAATAAAAAAAAAACTGTCACAAGCCTGATGCAAAAAATTAACCGAGACAGAGTTATTTGCGAACAATCTGAACAAACTAACAATTACTTGACTGTTGTTCCAACTGGACTGCCCGAGATTCCGCCGATTCCGAGTGCACTGACGTTGCGAACGTTTGCAAAACAACTGACGGCACAATCAGTTTGGCGGAACATCAACACTTCCAGCCAGTCGAAATTGGCACTGTCGGCCTCGCCAAGAGCTCGTGTGTGCGCCAAAGCTTTTGCCGAATGCTGGCCAAAAGTTTCACTCAAATTTCGGGCCATCGTTCGCCTTGGTAGGTTGGCTGAGCTTCGGCTCCATTCGGCTCCATTCGGCTCCATTCGGCATTTCGCCCTCGCTGGTTTGTTTACCTTTTGGCGCATTCAACACGTGGTTCCTCCAATACTCAAACTTTGCCTTTGTTTACCTTTGCAACTGAGTATCCCGCAATAGTTAAATATATACAGCGTGCATATACAATTAGTCGCAATAAACATTTTTTTTTACTTCTTAGTATTTGTCATATCCATGTTGATAATTTTTAATTTAACATTCATACACTCAACGAGTGTATTGTAAAAGTTATAATCAGTTGAAAAGTGGAAATGAAGACAAGAATAAGAAAGAGATTTTCCCTGACCGATGTGATGAAGATGAACGCTACGACGGGGTCTGGGAAAATTCCACCCGCAAGTGTGAAAATACGCGGAAAACGTGGTTTTCAATCTTTGTTGTAAACTATGTATTGTAATAGTTATAATCAGCTGAAGAGTCGAAATGAAGACAAGAATAAGAAAGAGATTCGCCCTGACTGAACGATGTGATGAAGATGAAAATGAACGCTAGGACGGGGTCTGGGAAAATTCCACCCGCAAGTGTGAAAATACGCGGAAAACGCGGTTTTCAATCTTTGTTGTTAACTATGTATTGTAATTGTTATAATCAGCTGAAGAGTCGAAATGAAGACAAGAATAAGAAAGAGATTTTCCTTGACTGAACGATGTGACGGGGTCTGGGAAAATTCCACCCGCAAGTGTGAAAATACGCGGAAAACGCGGTTTTCAATCTTTGTTGTTAAACTATGCGATTATCTTAAATTTGATAACCAAAATTTGAATAAAACAAGTAAGACCGGCAAGACCAGCTATGTAAAGTAAAGTATGTAAATAATCAAAAAATACGTTTAATGCATCAAGCTAGTCTTATGGCTCCCTTAGTGCGTCAGTTCTAATGAGCATTATCATATATGTATGTAGTTCTTCGGCAAGCTGGCATTTTCAAAATGCACAGTCGAATTAAGTTTTCTCAAAATGGTTAAATTATTAATTTTTGTCATCTCCATGTGTGTAATTATGGATGCAGCAAGAGCTCTTAACTCACTGGGACAAAGGAATAAAGAAGGGTTGGGCTTGCTGCGCCTTTTTGTGGGTAAGACCAAGTATCCCAGAGCATGTTTGCAAATTAAAAGCATTTTCATCTTTGGCCAGAGTTCATAATTTTTGCGCCCTTTCATTAAGACCTCTATAGCATGCGTGGGCTGCAAACACATTGGTCCTCCTTTTAATTGTTCCTTCCAACAGCTGCTGAAGGGCGTTGCGGACCCTGTTTGGCGCTGTTGTTGGGCGATGGGAGAGGGAGAGGGTGGGGAGGGGAGGGGAAAAGCCGGATTCGGGCCACAACTGATGCAGTGGCGTTATTTTAACGTTAGGTGTATACAAAAAGTTATAAGCGCCCGCTCTGCTTCTCTCTTATCTTTGCCTATTGTTAAGAGCGTCGCCCACTTTTTGGCTAGGCATACTTTAGATGTGGGCGTGGCATTTGTGGCCAGAGGCTTTGGCGGAACCACATATCAACCAAAAACCCTTGTAATTGTGCCCCGTCCTATACCGCTTTACATTTTATTCACAAAGAAGCATACACAAACCATCCACACATGGCTGTTAATTGTACTCTCGGGCCAAGGAGAGTCGTCAGCTTGCGGGCACAGTTGGTGTCCCCCCCCCCCCCCCCCCTTCCACCCCGCCCGACATTGTGGATTTTATGCATATATAATTTGTAATTTTAAAACTTGTTTTTCACTGTGTTTTGTTCTTGAATGTGACAGGTCACGTTTGCCTAGCAAAAATAATGAGCTCAACGCAATATGACAACCCTTTGAGTCGTGTTTCGTGATTTACTCTGTATTTCTAAAATTAGCAAGGCGGTATATTTAAAGTGTGCAAATCTATTTGAGAAGAAATATATACATATATATTTTATTTGCGACTCTATAAATCTCAGTACTCAAGGCTACTAGCAGGATTCGCCGGCGTTGCCCGTGGAACGTTTCCGTTGGAATCAACGGTTTCCGCTCATGATAATCATCAAACCATTGACTCGAATTTTCCATTGAAAAATGGTGGAATTTTATTACAAATCTTTGCGAATCAGCTCTGAAACTTCGCCGATTCAACCTTTGACCTGTATTTATCATTGAAAATGGGTGCATTTTGCGAGAAATGTGATCAAAGATCTTCGAAAATCACTTTAAGGTCGACCGGATGGTTAACAAAAATGTTTCATAAAAATCATTTTTCCTATTATTTCAGACAAAGTTGTGGAATTTTCTAAAACCCCGTCCAAGCGTGCACCTCCATTACATAGGGTAAGTACAATGCAAATTTCAGCCTAAACGGAAGTCAACTCAGTCTTAAGTATCCATATTAAATAGTACTCACGTTTCCAAGAATTGGATGAAAAAGTGAAAACTAAAATTTAAAGCCGGGCCTGGCCAGTTATATAGTTATAGAAAGTTGTAAGAGCTATTGTGACAACGAAGTTGAAATAAGTTGTAACTAATTTCTGGCCTCCAAATAATCCACATAGTAGATTAAATATTTCTTATATATATTTTCGGAGTAATTTATATTAAAGAAGATATTCTTTAGTAAGTAAGTAAGACACAATCTCAATAAGAACACTCCAACAGGCATCTGTCTAGCTGCATAGTCTATCATAGTTATAAATACAATTTCACAGAATTGCGGGAATTTCAGCTTCATTTTGCTAACCATACTTAATCAATTTGAGCTTGGACCTAACTATTAACGCAATGCTGATGACTTTAAATTGATTGTACTCAGAAATATGTTTTATCAGAATAAGCTATGAAGATGAGAGAGAGTGTGAGCGCTGTCGTCCACCTTTGAAGCTCGTTAAAAGCCACAGGCCTTAGTCCTTAGTCCTTCTTGAAAAATGCCGACGAAATTTATATGGAGAGCTCAGCTAAACTCTGTGCTGTCAACGCCAAACACCGAACGTCAATATACTGAAACGCACGTCATAAAGCAAGTGGAGACATTGCCAGATAGACAGAGACAGTCATTCCAGTTGCCAGCCAGCCAGTCAGTCAGTCAGTCGGTCGGTCCATCAATTGTTTCAACGTGAGTGCGAATAGTTGTTGTTGTTTTTTTTTTTTTTGCTGATGGCATCATCAGCCCATCCAGCAGCAGTAACAGAAATAGCATCAACGTCGTCGTCGACGTTGTGCTGGTCTTTCCTTCCTTCCTGTTACTGTTCCTGGCCAACTCCACTGGGCGGCAAATGGCGAAGTGCACCAAAAACCAGCTACCAACTAACGATCAGCAGACGTGTAGAAGTAGAAGTAGTGGCATGGTATCGAGCTCACAGGCCCAAGTACTCGGCTACACAGAAATCCCATGAATAATTCCACTTCAATTGCACTTTGTATATTTCATTTTTGTGTTGCATACATCACGGCGGCAGCGTCAATGACAGACGACAGCAATTGGCTTTGATAACGTAACGTTTGCTCTTTTGCCTCTTTGTTTTGGGGTCGATTGGAATGCAGTCCCAGTGCCCATTCCACAATTCGCCCAATACGCGTCGTTATTTACTTATTAATCAACAATAATTCTCGGGCTTACATATTCATTTTGTTGCTCTGTGCACTTAAATAAACTTGTGTGTCAAATTTTTATCAATTATTCAGTTAAAATGCTGCACAAATCTACTCACCGCATTCGACCATTTGTAAATTGAATGATGCATTTATGAGCTTATAGCATTAAGTCCGTTTGGTTTTTGACACAATTAAAATAAATGTTGAATTATCATAGTAGCATTCAACAACTAAATATTTGGCATACTCTATATATTTATAAGGAGCATGGACTGTTAGTCCTTTGAATGGATTATATAAACAAATCGTCGGGTATATTTTTGCGCACGACATATGTGTGTGAGTACCAAAGCCCAAGGCTATACCTCAAAAAATGTGTGTCTTCTGATTTTTGGCAGGCAACGGGTATCTGTGCATATCATACTCAATTTTTAAAATAGTTTTTTGACATACATTTTTATAGATTCAATATAAACGAGAAACAAACCTGAGGATCTCCGGGATCAACTCGTTTCTACATAAGGACATAATAATAGACGAAATAAAAAATATATACATTAAAAGGCGAGTGACAAAACCAATATGCCCATCTTTAGTTGTTTCCAAAGTGTTCAGGGTGTAATAAAAACATAACAAAAAGTCCTTCCGTTTTTTGAATTGCACAAATGTGAGTGTGTGTGTATCTACGAGTATGCATATACATATATAGTTAAGTCAACCGTAATGGCGCGCGATTGGCGATTGGCTGTCAGGTGTGCAGGAAGTTCCAAAAAAAAAAAAAAAAAGACTTTAAGAGTTAGCTTATAACGTATCAATTTCCATTGTCCGCACATTTAGATGGACACTAAAATGTCAATATTAACTAACTATACTTCTACTATATAGCGAAAAATGTATATACAAAAATAAATTCGTCATCAGGTTTTCACTTTCCTGCTTCGCACACGTAACTAACGTTAAATGGGGAAAACACTTTTGCGTTCAGTTGTCTAAGCGATTTTTGATTACACTTCCGTCGGAAATTATCATATATCCTTCAGCTTGAATAATTTTCAAGCCAAATCGCGACATAGCCTGTTCGTACAGTTGTTACCAACCTGCACAGAAGCACACCTGTCGTCATCCCCATTCACCTACCTCGTGTTGAATATATATATACCTGACGCTTTGCATTACAGTAAAAACTGAAAGACAAGCTTTAAAAATTGAAATTGGTTGTCTGTGATTGTCTCAGGCCTGGCTTTGCCAATTAATTATTTCAATATATCGTATCAATATTAGTCACTAAAATTATAATATAATGAAAAACTGTATGCGTTAGTTTATCTATTTAAATCTTATTATAAGAGAATTTGTCCTGACAGACTGACAGATAATGTCAGGTAAGCAAGCTGCCTCTATATACATATATATATATATATATAATAATATACATATATAATTCAAATTATTTGGAATGGTGGCAATTAAAGTGGTACTAAGCTTAAAATAAATAGTCACCTATAATATTTTTAACAGCAACAAGCAAAACGATGAAATATATAGAGAATCGGGTATATTATTGAGTTTAGAAATATTATTATCTTCTAATTTTGTAATTTGCACAAAGCTAATCCACCCGTTTTAGCGCTTCTGTACCTGTTGGGAAACAAAAACAAAGCATTTAGCCAGACAGACAGACAGACAGAACATCCCCCCCCCCCCATTCCAAGGCCGGCTGCCTGCCTGACCAAGGAGCGCAGAAACCCGACACTAATTAAAGGCATTTGTTGTAGCATTTTCATTCAATTAATTATTTCGGCTATCAACGCTGTCAATCTTTTTATCTGCCAAATCTGCCAAGCCCGAGCCCGAGCCGAGCGGGTAATCGTAGTAGTATAGTCAGTGCCAGCGCGCAGTCTCGGCACAAAACTTATTTGTTTTGGCAGCTCGAGGCTTGAGGCCAGCAGCTGGCGTCAGTCAGAGGGCTCAACGGGTGGCTAACAATGCCTTCTGTACGCTTTGTTATGGCTCTGTCTTCGTTCTCTATTTCTACCCATTGTGGTTCCACTTGTTCTCTACTCAACAGTGCATTGCCTGATATTCTTAGAATGTCTATCAGCCGTCAGTCAGTTGTGCTCTACTGTTTTTAGTATATCCGAACGTCTGTCTGATGAGTATACAAATTATAATAGCCGTAATTATTGTTTTAAATTTTCGAACTGTTGTTTATTGAAGCTGCGTGTTATCTTTGTATTTCATAAATCAAATTTAGATTGAAGCTACTTGGCAAAGATTTTCCCTGATTTGATGGTAAATTTATTTGTGAATCTCTGTCTTGTGCATTTTCAATTTGGTAATGAGTTTGAAAATGGTCTGAAATTTCTTTATCTTTATCTTTATCTTTATCTTTATCTTTATCTTTATCTTTATCTTTATCTTTATCTTTATCTTTATCTTTATCTTTATCTTTATCTTTATCTTTATCTTTATCTTTATCTTTATCTTTATCTTTATCTTTATCTTTATCTTTATCTTTATCTTTATCTTTATCTTTATCTTTATCTTTATCTTTATCTTTATCTTTATCTTTATCTTTATCTTTATCTTTATCTTTATCTTTATCTTTATCTTTATCTTTATCTTTATCTTTATCTTTATCTTTATCTTTATCTTTATCTTTATCTTTATCTTTATCTTTATCTTTATCTTTATCTTTATCTTTATCTTTATCTTTATCTTTATCTTTATCTTTATCTTTATCTTTATCTTTATCTTTATCTTTATCTTTATCTTTATCTTTATCTTTATCTTTATCTTTATCTTTATCTTTATCTTTATCTTTATCTTTATCTTTATCTTTATCTTTATCTTTATCTTTATCTTTATCTTTATCTTTATCTTTATCTTTATCTTTATCTTTATCTTTATCTTTATCTTTATCTTTATCTTTATCTTTATCTTTATCTTTATCTTTATCTTTATCTTTATCTTTATCTTTATCTTTATCTTTATCTTTATCTTTATCTTTATCTTTATCTTTATCTTTATCTTTATCTTTATCTTTATCTTTATCTTTATCTTTATCTTTATCTTTATCTTTATCTTTATCTTTATCTTTATCTTTATCTTTATCTTTATCTTTATCTTTATCTTTATCTTTATCTTTATCTTTATCTTTATCTTTATCTTTATCTTTATCTTTATCTTTAAATCAAATTTAGATTGAATCTACTTGGCAAAGATTTTCCCTGATTTGATGGTAAATTTATTTGTGAATCTCTGTCTTGTGCATTTTCTTTTTGGTACTGAGTATGAAAATAGTCTGAAGTTTGTCTTGCGGTTGGGGGCAACAGGCTATTAACCTAGTCAAGGTAAGGTCCTCAACATTGCACATTCAATACCAATATCAAGGGACTCGTAGGAAATAGACTCTTCTTCCTGAATGACATATGTACGTGTGGGAACACCCTTTCATAGACATATTTTAGTGTGGCCTTTTGCTTATTCTGAAAGGTGCTACTGACCCTTTTATGCAAATATTTTTACAAAAGTGGCTAAGCATAAATGTTTATCGTGCCACCCCCCCCGCCGCCCCCGCCCGAGCCTTCTACTCAGTGTTTAGCTTATATTTGAACAGGGGCTGGCTGCAACAGAGTGCGAGTTTCAGTCCTAAACGTATATACAGACTCTTTGGTGAGTAGGTGGAACTTGGCTTTATGTCCGCATTTAAAGGGACATATTAAAGTGAAATATGTTTTGCATTGGAGCCAAGCTAGTTGTGGAGTTGTGGTGTAGACGACTGCCAGCTCATTGTCGGACCAACGCCAACAGTGATGCCACTGCAATCTAGATTTGAGATCGGAATCGTAAAACCGGAAATAAAACAGGAAAATTAAAAACGTACAAAAGGTGCAAAATAGAGAGGAATGCAGGCAGGCAGTTTGCGCAAACAGATAGGCCGTTGGTGGGCAGACAGACACGAAGCTCTAAGAGAAACATTGAGCGCCTGCCAGGCGAGGAAGCTGGCAAAAATACAAAAGCAAAAAATATACAACTCCGAGGGCAATATGTAAAATGAAAACTGAAAACTGAAAAAAGTAGCGGTGGGCTCGAAAGCGTTAAATCGCCCACCTGTGTTACCTGTGACTGCCGCAAGGGCATCGACTGTTGCCGGGCCAGGCCAGGCCAGGCCGAGTCTGATTAAAGTTGCCACACGTGCACCCATCAAACATATATCATAGCTTTTTAAAAAAGTCCTTACAAATGCTGCCCTTATATTGTTTGACGTCAATGTTCCTTTATTTTATTTTCACCTGAACAATTTATACGACACAAATAACGTCGTTGCTTATCTGGGTCCGCTAATCTGGGTCATACAAAAGTCGTAGAATTATTTTCAATATAAAATCTTTTGTATTATTATTTTTGCCTTACTATGCAATTCTCATGGGCTCAAGACAGACCTACGGAGTTTCATGCTTTAATTAAAAAGTTGTGCAAATGCTTGTAAACGGCAGAAGGAAGCATCTCGAACCCCAAAAATATATATTCTATAGAACCTTTCAGAGAGGGAAACTGGAAGTTTTGAACGTGAGCTCTCCAAAAATCCGCAAGCGAGCAGCGCAAGCGAGGCCAAGTCATGAACAAAGACCCCAACCTCGTGAAAATCGGACGAGATTTGATCAATTTATCGGGGTGGGAACTTTTATCCCGTGCCTATATAGGATATTTTAGGGTTCCATTTTTACTAGAATATTGACCAAGAATAAAAAGAATAAAGGAGTAAGATTGCAAATTGATCTAAAGGCCAAGCCATGAACAAAGACCTAAACTTCGTGAAAATCGGATGAGATTTGCCCAAGCTATGGGGCTGGGAACTTTTGATCTATGTCTATATAAGAAATTTAGGGGTACCATTTTTACTAGAATATTGACCAAAAATAATGTTGCCAGATTGAAATGCCAAATTGATTTTGAGGCCAAACCATGTACACAGAGCCAAACCTCGCGCAAATCTGGTGAAATTTGTCCAAGTTATGGGGTTGAAGAATTTTGACCTATGTCTATATAGGATATGAGATTTGACCAAGTTATGGGGGTGGGAAATGTTGACCCATGTCTATATAGGGTATTTTAGGATACCATTTTCACATGAATTTCGACCAAAAATAATGTTGCCAGATTTGAATGCCAAATTGATCTAGAGGCCAAACCATGTACAAAAAGCTAAACCTGGTGTAAATCGGATGAGATTTGACCAAGTTATGGGGGTGGGAAATTCTGACCTATGTCTATATAGGATATTTTAGGATACCATTTTCACATGAATTTTGACCAAAATAATGTTGCCAGATTTGCATGCCAAATTGATCTAGAGGCCAAACCATGTACAAAAAGCTAACCCTGGTGAAAATCTGATGAGATTTGACCAAGTTATGGGGGTGGGAAATTCTGACCTATGTCTATATAGGATATTTTAGGACACCATTTCAACCAAAAATAATGTGGCCAGATTTAGATGCCAAATTGATCTAGAGGCCAAACCATCTACATAGTGCCGATTTTTTTTTTATTAATTAGTTTAATTTTTTTATTACAACTAGAGCGAATGCGCTCTTAGTGCGAGCTACATTTGGTGTTGGTAGAAGAGGGTGCAGGGTATCCCCTAGTCGGGAATTCCCGACTAGTGCCTCTTTCTTGTTTCAGCTTATGTTACTTAAACCTGCTTTCTACTTCTTTTGTGCTTACAGCTATTATTGAATGACAAAATATATCGTTGACGTGTATATAATATCTTGCGTGAGTATATATTTATTTATATATTAAGTATATAATATTAACGATATATATACTATATATAGCTATAAGTTTGATCAGTTTTGAATAGACACAGTGCTGATTATAGAATTGACATTCTCTAGTCCTGACAAGCAGGTGATGCTTTTAGCTAGGACCTTTTCTATTTGTTCTACTTACAATTGATTTTTAATATCGAAAAGAGTCTGTTGCAATTGTTTAATTTGGCTTTAGTTTAGTACATAAATAAATCTTAAAAATATAAAATGGCCGATTAGTTGCGCAATAACGACAGCAAAAGTATCTCACAATTGTCAAGCGCCGAAAGCGGGGACAGCGGAAAACGGACAAAACATTCACAGGAGAGATAGGAAAACAATTACTTAAATCAATTCTTCCAAACCATTTGAACGAAATCCCCAAACAAAGGTACTTGCTCCCGTCAAACTGCCTGAAAGAACATTCCATGGAAATACAAATGATTTTCGACGTTGGACTTTGTGCTCGGCTGGATTGCTCTATGAAGGGCAGCTGAAAGTTATTGAAGTAGCGTGCAAAAACCGAAACCAAAAGTAAAATCAAAGTCAATGACAGAGCTCTCGACTCTGGAGTGCCCGACTTGGAAGATACCCTGTGCCGAGTTCGGTAACACACAGTAAGAAGATATACCTATTAACACTTTACTTTAACGTTAAGTAATATATAATATTCAATTATTTCAATTATAAGGGCCAAAAATATGGCATTTTAGTATTTCATATTTCAAACTCAAGGCGAAATGGATTTTTATCGCGTTTACTCTGACTTAATTTTTAAGACATGCTTCTGTGCACAACAAGTGCACAATCAATATTGATTGATTTTGAAGGGACTGGCGAGATATTCATTCGAAATTGGAGAGCCTGTATTTCAAACTTGGTGTCTCTAGCTCCAGATAGATAGACAGACGAGCACGGCTAATCTAGGCTCAATATAAGTGTACCTAATGCCTACTTCTGCCTCTTAAATATATTTGCCCAACGGCAATGTATCCTTTTTATCCATTATTAATGGGTGTAAGATACAACAAAAAAAAAAATAATAATAATAAAAAAGGCAATAAGTATCAAGACAATACTGTGCTAAATCTGAAACAAGAAATGATACAAAAATATGAGAGAGTACACAAAGTAAAATTTAAGAGCGAGGATGTGCCCTCTTTTTGGGCTGAGCTGCTATAAAAATCATTTGAAATTTATTCTGCATATGCATATATTTTATATACTATCAGTAATTTGTGTACATTCCAAAGTGCCATACTTTAATAACTTTCTTTGGTAATATTTGTGGGAAAGGGTAGGCGGAAACTAAGAATTAAATATTCCCTTGCTTGTACATACTATTTGAGAAATTACGTACCAAGCTTGGAGTCCTTAGCTCTTATAAGAGATATGCTGAGATATGCTGCAATATTGACAGTGTTTTTCAAAACGGGGAAAGAGGTAAGCCTGAAAAATATTCAAATATTCATTCTTTCGCCTGTTACATACAATTGCTCAAAAGAATTCTACCCTTTTTGATAGTTTTTAATGGATAAAGGGTAATGGAACTTACTATAATATTATATATATATTTGAAGCGAGGATCGTGACAGCAAAAAACTTTATTTTTGCATAAGATTTTATTAGTTAGTTAGAAAAATACTCCTCGGGTAGTATGTTCAATTTGTAAAAACCAATTAAGTTCTCCTAAAGACCTTTTATTTTGTATATCCGCTTCACACGAGCATTTAACTATATATGTGTGTGCATGGAAATTATAAAATCGATTCAAGTTTCCACTCAATTACCTGTCGCTGTTGAAAATACAAAAGTGAGGTGTCACCATTGATGGCGGGCATTTGTTGGTTTTTTGTTCGCCAAGAATGTTGGAAAAACATATTCTGAAAATAATTCTATAAATTGGGTTAAACCCACTTAAGAGACGAAAGGATACCTCTTAATTAATGAAACAATTCAATTTCATATAGATATATGTATACAAAAAAAATGAACAATGTTGTAAATGCAAGTAATATTTGAGAAATTCCAAATTGTCCCCACTCTTCTAAAAATGTTATCTGAAATTATTATATATATATATATATTGATAAGCCCCAAGCTGTCGTATTTTCATATTCATTAATAATTTCAGATAACATTCTATTTATATATACATATATCTATTTATATATATCTATTTATATAAGTTTATTTTGTTTAAGTCAGTTATGAAGAGCAGTTCTCCTCAGCATATGTAATTGGCGTTGATTGTTTGTTTGATTGCATTTTTGCTTCCTATGAATTGCTTTAACGTAAAGGCTTGGGGAGGTGGTTTGGTTTTATGTGTCCTTTGCACGTTGAACAGCTTTTCGACGAACTGCTGATTGAGCCAAATTAGCACATCTGGAACTGTGCTAGCATTTTGATGATGTTGATTTAAATTCCTAGCAGTTCGTTCCATTGACTGGACTGCTGTCAGAATGACTTTATTGAAGGTACGTACACAACTCGTCAAAAGGTTGTGGTAAAAATCTTTTTCATTGATTATTTAACAACTTCTTAAGTGGTTTCTTAAGTACAGAAAAAACTTGCCGCTAATATGCGATTAAGTCAAAGTAGCCGCAAGAAAGACTGACTATATGTATATGTATATGTATATGTATTCGTTTTGTTTGTGTGTGCGTGTGTGCGTGTGTGCGTGTGTGCGTGTGTGTGACTGAGTTTTCCTGCGTGCAGTTAACGCAACTAGGCAAAGTAAAAGGAAGAGCCAAAGTGAATTGATGAAGCGTTTTTCGAAAACTTTTGTGGGGATGCCTTGGAGTAGTACGTAGTACGAGGGGACGACGGCAGCGCAATTTGCAAGCTAAATCGCACGAAGCAAATAATAAAAAAGTTAAGACTGCTACCGCGACCAGCCCCATGCAAAGTTGCAACAGAACGAAAGCTGTGGCTGTGAAAAAGAAGTCGAAGAAAAAGGTCAAACGAAAAAAGAAAAGAACTTAGATGGGATAAACTGGCGTGCTTAAGTAACTCAAATGGTGTTCGCTTAAAGTTCAGTGCTGTTCGTTTTGCCAGCAAACGGAAATAAGTTCAAGAACTTACAAAAGTCAACAGCGAGCAACACTCGAATCAGGCTCGAATTTGTTTGTGTCTTGTGTCCTGTGTCTGCCTGCAACGGGGTTGTCGTTGAGCGATTATGTTCTCAGCAGCTGTTGCCAGGCTGTTCCGTTGTTGTAGACAAACTCTTCCTTTTGGTACATTTTTGGTAGTCACAGTTTTGGCATTGAATGTGAGTGTTGCTCTCTCTCCTGCTGTTATTAAAACAGTCCAATAATATTGGCATCATCCCATTTAGCATAACCTTATAAGATCAAATCAGTTTTTATTTTGATTTTTGCTGCCATTTTAGGAAAATTACAAAATAGCGTGCCCTTATATTAGGTTTATTTTTATTTATATTTTTTTGTTATATTATTTTTTATTATTATTATTTTTATTATATTATTTATATTTAACCTTCTATTGCTGGTCCAATATTATTGGAATCAACCCATTTATTTACTTACTTTACTTATAAGATTAGGCAATTTTTTTTTATTTCCATACTTGCTGGTTTGAAAGAACATGGATTTTGTAAAGTTTCTTTATAAAAAAAAAAAAGGTATTCCACATTTGGTTTTATTACCTTTGCGATTATAAATCGCACAGTCTGCATGTAATATTCCTTTGCTGAATGCTCAATACAGCATACAGGGTATAATAATTTCGAGGCCACCCCATCTACAAATTGGGTGATATTCAACAACAGGAATATCCATACAAATGTTTGTACTATGAATTGCCACTCCGCTGTGCTGTGCTGTGGCTGTGAGTAGGGAATGCTAATAGCGTGCATTAGACAGGGAGAGGGAGACCAAAAGAGACCATCATGGAATGTCGACTAGGACAATAAGAGCAGCATTGAAATAGAACTTCCGGCTGTAGCGCAAAAAAAGGCCAAAGAAAATCCCAGCGTAATGCAATTTTCATTTTTCTGGTCACGTACGAAAAGTAAATCAATTAAGTTGTCATAAATTGTACTACTGCTGCTGCTACTGCTACTGCCACTGCTACTGCTGCTGCTACTGCTACTGCTGCTGCAGCTGAAGCTGACGACACTTAGCCGATGTCGCATTCGCATACGCATTCGTCACCACGCCTCGCCCTCGAAAAAAACACCCCCGCCCCCGCTCCCGCTCCCGCCCCCAGCCACCCGTTTGTGCCCATCTCCAGGCATCAGATTTTACATCATCCCTGCGAACTTTTTTGTTGCTTTCATTTTATTTTTTTGCTATTTGCACAGCAAATTGAGCGGTATTTGTTTTTACTTTCATTTCTATGCATCTGACTACGCATTCAAGACACCAATAAACTGAAAAAGGCAAGCCACGAAAAATATACATACATAAAATATATTATATGTATATTGAAGTAAATGTGCCTTTTTTTCGATCAAACTCTAGATACCTACTATATCTGGTAAATTGTGACAGATGAACAGAAAATAGAACAGAAGTTTGAAGCATAGCTTAAAAATTACAGAACAGATACACCAAATATGCTATGTACGGTCTGGTATAAATAATAATAATAACCGATGAGATGCTAAAAATTCAAATATTTTACTAACTAAGGGGTATTTTAGGGGGTATTTTGTCAACGGTCTCACTTGTTTTTCTTTAGAGTTTGTTGTTTCGGCTGCGTTTTGGCGTAAAAGCTTCCAAGTTGTGTAAATGTTTACTATAAAAAAAAAAGGTGTAAAGTGCTGCTGACAGCGTTAAATATAAATATGGTTTTCTAAGTGAGCACGCCATAAAACGCAAATGAATTGAGTAATAAACATAGTTATTTCGAATAGTAGTTAATACAGAAGCTGGCTCGATTTGTAACATTTTGGCCACAAATACAGTTTTTTTTTGCATACTATTGTTAATCTTCTACACTCCATTTGATAACTTCTTTGAATATTCTCTTTAACTTGTATTTTATTGTAAAAGTTTACGTTAACAGCGGAATATGTTTAGCTATATTAAGCTTATATTATATTAAGGTATAGTATGTCTGGGCATCGTCCGCTTATCGTTGCCATTTTGGTATTATCATCGTATTTTCGGCTGTGAGGCTGCTACTGCAAAGGGCACATCGTCTCTCCTAGCTGGGCAGACCGCAATTTAGTTAAGCTCAAAATGATTGCGTATAATTTGGACGCATTTAGTGTGGCTGGCTG
The DNA here is from genome assembly GCA_035045355.1 of Drosophila lacicola. Taxonomy (NCBI): domain Eukaryota; kingdom Metazoa; phylum Arthropoda; class Insecta; order Diptera; family Drosophilidae; genus Drosophila; species Drosophila lacicola. Next base: position 95,384 of record JAWNPB010000148.1, on the reverse strand, counting down.
AGTGCTATAGAAAATCTGCGAGGGCGAGGGCGAGAATTAAGGGTGGATATTTTGCTTCTCCTTTCTCATTTTTATGCTAGCTGCCAGTTTGCAACCGCAACGGGCTTTCGCGTTCATTTTAACAAGGATTATTTACTTCACGAAAGATTCAATAACAATTTTGAAATGAGAGTAATTTTGTGCGGCTTGAGCCGTTGATAAGCTAAAATAATGTCGCTTAAGGCGAAATGTTGGCCTTCTCAATGGTCGTCCTTGACGGCAACAATTGGCCAAAGCAGCTTAAATGCGAAAGACAAGAAAAATAAAGGAAACCAAATTTGCAATATTGGTGTTTGAAGTGTAATTTCTGGTCACTCAGCAGCTAAATATAAAAGAAGACCGATTTTACTAAAGTGGATGAATCGAATCTAATTGTGTTTGGTTAAAAATCAATACCACTTTTTTTTTTTTAGATATGTCCCATATGATATAATACTTGAGTCGCGATTTTTGGTAACCGGTTACCCAATTCTAGTGCAACCACAATCCATCATTTATTTGATGAAACTAAACACATTCATAACGGCTTAATTTGCACACAAATTTCATTTTAACTACAAGCTACAAATTTTTGATTGATAAAGTACAGCGTGGTTAGTTTAGCCTTTGTTGATAAATGACAATTATGCAAAAATGTTCATGTACAAATCTAATGGAGTAGTTATTCAATCAATTACCATTCGCCCACAGCGTGTCCTTTTCCGAATGTTACTGTTACCTGTTTTTGTTTTATCAAATAGAGGAAATTCAATTTCATGATTGTCGCACAACTCAATTTGATGTGTCCCTTATACGTTAGCCAGATGTCTGTCAGTCGAGCAAACATCATCTAATTGTTGTTCATTAAAGGAAATAAGCTTGGACATTGTGCCGCCGATTCGTTTGCTTTTGCCTTGTATTTTTTCGGACAATCAAGTCTTGCATTATTCGACATCAGCAACGCAGTGCATTTAAAATGCGCCATGCATGAGGAAATCTAATAATTCCTTGCCAACTGTCTGTCACTCCATTAGCAGCAAATCCGACGAATGAGCAGGCGCCACGCTACTTCTGCTGTGGAGATGTGTTGGGAATAGAGTGGGCCAGGAAATAGCTGGAAATAGTCAGACGAGCTACTGGTAGTCGCTTTCAATTTTGAGCTAGATCTGAGGCTTGTGTGTTTTAGAGTGTGTGTGTTTTTCAGATAGATTGTACATGTGTGTGTGTGTGTGTGTGGTGACGTACTGCATCGATCTTTGAACGTATCTATGTATATGTGTGAGTTCGAGGACTGGCGATTTATTTTACACAAGTTTTAATTTCCGGCAAATTTCCTAGTACAATTTCCCCTCTCAGAGCTGCCGTTGCGCTACACATTGGCGCAGTGGTCGCATTTCGAGCTAATATCTACAATTCACTCAGTTTGCCCCTTTTTTTGAAGGCGTCAAGGTTAATGTGCATATGTGTCGGTTTCAGTTTATATGAAAAACATTCCATGAGTGTGCGGAGGTCAAAAAACTAACTAGGCGAATTGTCCATAGGTTACAAGAAGTACAAATAAATCGATTATATTGCGAAAATTTATCATTTCCACCCAACTAATAATATCTTTATACATTTGTTATATGATAGGTTTCACGAGACATCGATTTTACTATTTTTTTTTTTTTTTACTACTATTAATTACTATTTTAAAATTTTTGAAGAATTACATGAAAGTATTACATTATTTGAATTTTGAAGAGTACGTCTGGGCTGTAGGGCAATATCTTAATGGAAGGCCTAGCGGCAATCAATTTGATCAGTTAATCAGTTGATTTCATATTATGAAATTGACGTAAAAGCTACCATGCATAATAATACAACTTCAACCTCCATCGGTCGGTGATGCTATTAGAAATTTGTGTTCTCTATCTAGGCTTTTATATATAATGTATATAATGTATAATATATATAATGTACTAGCGAGTATAACCCGGCCTTGCCCGTGGCACGTATGTTATAAAATCAATGTTCTCAAAAAAATTTGAAATGATTTTGAAACTGATCGGACGGTTAACAAATAACTTTCATACAAACGTTTTCCGCCAATTTACCACTGTTGCGAGTGGAATTTCCCAAATCGCTGAAAGACGTATTCATTACATTCTTATGTAGAGCTTTGAAAATAGGTTTGAAGCAAATCGGACACAATTTAAAACTTCGCACAAAAAATCTTTGAGTCGCATTCCACCCGAAAAAGTTTGGATTCTGCGAAAAGTGTGAAACACGTATCAAATGATTTTTCTTATAGATCTCTGGAAATGAATTTGAGCGCGAAACGTCACCCACCAAATCTTTGACCTCCATTTCCACCAAGGAGGAACGTATTTTTCGAAAAGTGTGAAACACCCCTCAAATGAATTTGAACAAAGATCTTTGAAAATAAGTTTGAGGCCGATCCGATGGTAAACAAAAAAGTTACATACAAACGTTTTTCGCGATTTTGCCACACTTGCGGGTGGAATTTCCTGAAACCCCGTCTTAACGTGCACCTACATCACAAAAGGTAGCTACAGTGAAAATTTCAGCTTCCTAGCTCTTACGGTTTGGGCTGTGCGTTGATCACCAATCAGTCAGTCAGTCAGTCAGTCAGTCAGTCAGTCAGTCAGTCAGGTCGACAGTGTCGACTTAAATTCGCACGGATCTGCTTTCAGCCTCATCGGAGACAACAGATGTGCAAGGCTAATAAGCAATAGGCCTTTTACTGACACAGAAAAAAGCACAGCGTCAATCATGGACAATAAAGATTGAGAAATTGCTTTCCATTTTGGGTGTTTCACTAAAATCGCCTTTTTGACAATTCAGTCCAGTTTTGGTTACACAGACAGTCGAATGTTGAATTGAAAATGCCGCCGTTGCCTAAGCTGGCAACAGCCACTGGAAATGAAAAACAGCCTTCAGCGACTTGATCTGGTAAAAAATCATTGGATTCCACACACACACATACAGAAAAGCAACGGCCGACGAATGAAAAAATCGACAGAAACAAAACCAAAAATAGTAAGGATATTAGAGCCAAAGGGGGTCGACTAGAGTATATCCTTTACCATATGTTCATATGTATATTGAGAAAATATACCCTTTTAATTATTATTTATTACGATTATTATAAACATGAATGCTTTACTATTTGACAGATAATGTTGAAGTTTGATTTAACGTATACTTACTTTATTTAAAACTGAATGTCTTCAAATGTTAACACAGGCTGGTTTTAACGCATACTTAATTAAAATACTACAATAAAAATTCTTGCTGCCCAAAATTAATATGCAGCAAGCCTTGAGCTTATCCTGTTGGCCTAACTCGTACAAAAATACATTTAAATGCAACAAAAAAAACAGCATATTTGTAAATTCCGTCTAAGGAATGAGACCATTTGCGTCACTTATTTATAAGCACATTTAAGGCAGCTGAGGCAGCTGTGAGCACAGGGTATAAAAGCAATTTGCTTCCAATTGACGGCAATCATCGGCTGGCTGTCATTCCAAATCGGCTCGGTGTGCTGCATTTGATGCACATCGAGCTTGATGATTGTGGCCTTTCATTTAATCTGTGTACAGAGGCTCTTTGTCGCTCCATTTCTCGCGCCATTACAAATGTGCAAAGATTATTAGTAAGCTTTCCAATGCGGGGATTCCGTGTTACTTAAAAAACAAAAAATGATGAATCATTCAAGATTTTTATTCAAGATTTGGTTTGTTTGATATGCAATTATTTAAATCTGCTAAAAACTTATTAGTTACGATTTGCTACTTATTATAATAAGTGATATAAATGTGATTAAAGATTTGGTATTCTTCAACTTACCTTAGCCTGGAATGTCTGTACTAGTAAGCAAAAAACTTTTGAACAAACTGTCATCTTAAAAATAACAAACAAAAGTTAGTTTGCGAGTTAAATAAAGAAATAGGTGATATTGGGAATTATTATCTAAGCAATATAAGAAATCAATAATTGTTTATTATAATTCGTACAATTTATTACTTGATATCGATTTTTCAGTGGGCATAGGCAGGATAATCTGGTGGATTTTAGAAAGTCTTTAAAGGTTTTAGTCTCTAACTTTAATACAAATTGAATACAAATTCCCCTGAAATGATCCTTCAACATTTTAAAACTTGAACTAATAGCTTTTTTCCGGCACACAAACGACAAAATTTCTATTGTTATCGATAGCCAAGGAATTGATATTTTGATAGTTTATTTTTAACGTATTTTCTCTAAGGGACAACTTAAATGAAAAAGCAAAGTTTTGCTTCCTTTTTGTACAATTAAACTTATTTAACTTGATTTCTTTTTTTTTTTTTGCCTTGCCCTTCCACTGGTCGCTGTCTGCAAAGTCTCTGGCAACTTGTTATTTCGTAAATTGTTCACATCCTGCAAAACAATGCAGTGAATGGCGCTTCGCCATTCCAAGTGTATATTATATTATCAGTTTTGCAGCACGCAGTTTACAGCCAACTGCAACTAAACATAGCACAACGAAAAGCCGATAACTTTGGCCATAATTCATCTTGTGTTGGGCTCCGGCTCCAAAGACCTTTGCCGAATATGGCTGCTTGTTGCAACTGTTTTGGCCGCCGCCGCCGCCGCCGCCGCAATTTTTATGCCTGGTCTTTATAAGTTTATATTTCTGTCTTTTTCATGTCTAAATATGATACATGCCCCTGCCACACGTTGCAGTTGCGAGTAAAGTAACTCCCCTTCGCCCACGCCCATGACTAATGCTCTGCTGCTGCTCAAGTTGACTATCGCGTTGCTCAGCTTGTTCTCAATTTTTCTACCATAGTTGATACCGAGAAACAGATTGTTTGCAGCAAACAGAACAACAGAGCAAAGGAAAAACTGCCGACTCCTGCACATTTTCTTTAGCTGTTGAATTTCCTGCGCTCGAAAGCATCCTACAGATCTGGCAGCAGCAGCAGCAGCAGTACATGCTCTCTTATTCGCTGATGGTGTAAATTTCTTGAAAGTTGCAAACTTGTGCATTGTTGTTGCAGCTCAAGTTATTGTTGCATTGAAAGTTCAATGTTCCGTTTTACTGTCCCTTCAAAGGCTTGTGGCAGGCTGTTGTTAACCTCCTCCTCCTGTAAGGCTCCGACTCGAAAATCGACCCCTTTTTTGTTGGGTGCCAATGCTGGCATAAATCATGCTCTGCAGCTAAATTAGTTAATAAATCACAGAATAAGTAGCCCTGCCCCTTTATTAGCAATGTATTAAAATACAAAAAAGACAGTTAAGTTAAACTGATATATTTTGTATACTCTGCAATTGATTACAAATATTATTATTATATTGCATATATATTATTATATTACATATATTAATGTACCATTAACAGATATTCTTATCTTCTTGGTTAACTGTTTGTGATTTGCCCGCTTTCAGACTGTTCACACAAAATTCTCGTGGGAATAGTATAATCAGGGCTTCTATTATTTAATTGAGTATATTTAACAGATGCAATTTTGCTTGTTCCAGACGATTTCAATTAAAAATAATTTACAAATAAAAGTTGTGGTAAAACCAGTGGGGGGTGGGGGGGGGGGGGGGGGGTTGAGAGGCTGTAATGGAGTTATTTGATTCGTTTGATACGGCAAAGCCATAACATTCTCATCTCTCATCCTCATCTACGTTCGCAAGTACGTTACAATTTACACTGTCTGTTTGGATATGCATTTGTCGATTTACATTGCAAAATTGTTGTTTATATACGCACGGAGATCAGGATCTGTCCCGACCCTTTTTTCTACTATATACAAACATACACACATACAAACATACTTGCACAGACGATTACATTGAACCGCTTTTGAGCGCATTTTTGAAAATATTTGTGAAAAATATTTCGCATTCAAACGGATTGAAACGCACAAAAACAAACATTCACGTACAATCTGTGCTCCTCCCATTTCATTTCATTTAATTTTGTTTGCCGGCAAAGTCCATGCGCCACAATTTTTGCAATGAAAAATATCCGTGGATAGTGTGAAGCGCCGGAATGCAATTGAATTGAATGATACGGGTCGACACGACCACTGATAATCTTCGACCCAAATATGAACAAATGTTATCTTGCAAGACCCGATATTATTGACGTGTGATTCCACAACCACAACTTAATTTTCGGTATTTTTTTTTTGTGTGATTTGATGCTATCACAAATTGTATACAAAATTAATATTACAATCAAGAACATTTTCTCAAGTCATATTTGGGCGAATCAAAGGCAATTTTACGGTAGACTCCGACTTAAACGGTTTGCGGCAAAAAGAGAGAGATTGTAAATATTTAGTCTCAACTGGAAAGTTTTCAAGCCGCATAAGGGGCAACAGAGGCATTCTTTAGATTCTGAAGGAATTTTTAATATTTTAATGTGCAAAAAAAAGACACAGAGCGTGACGGCAGACGGCAGACGGCAGCAGAGACAAGAATAGAACGTAAAGTTGCCAGAAAGATGCTCCTTTAAATATGTAGCCAAAATGACGGCTAAGTCTTGTCGTTCACGTGGACATTAGAGCGTAGCCCACAGTCAGAGCAGCAAAATTATTTTGTAATAAATTTTGTGACATATTTCCATGAATGTGAAAAAAACAAAAAAACAAAAAAAAAACAAATGCTGAAAGGAAGGATGTTGCAGGCGATTCGGGCAACACACAAAGAAGACTTCAGACAGGTAACAGCTGCCCGACCGGGCGTAGGCGGTTTTACGGATAGACACTCAGACATACAAACCAATATATATATTAAATGCACATCAGTGTTAAGTAATAGCAACTTAAATTGTCTACGAAAATATCTCTGCCAAAACGAATTGTTGCCTAAATAAAAGCAAATAAAATGTGTCTCTCTAAGCGCAGACAACGGGACGAAGCAATATTTTGCAATTCTCTGACGTGACCGTGACTTTATGACGTTTTGATTTATATATTATTGAAAAAGTTTTTTGTCGCAGGCAGAAAAATCACGCGCTACTACCAACAATCACGTAGGTGACAGCTTCAAGACTCTCTCCCCCTCAGATACGCGCAGTAAGCTCATAAATAATTTTTAGCCAAAAAGTTGACACTGAAGCCGAAGCGATATTAATTTTTGATGCGCTCCGTAAAGCAATCGTATGCGGCTTAATAGCGCTGTAAGTGATATCAATGTTTCAGGCTACACATTCCTCCCATATTCCCTTGAACTTTATAGATTAGAGCCAATATACGTATAGCCCAACCGTGGCACGGACCTGGCAGCACCCAGACCCACAGCCTCAAAAAACTTTTCGTTCAATTGATTTGACGATGGCTTCCGCCCTTTCGTGGGGTGGCAACGCTCTGCATTTTTAGCAACCCCCCCTCTCGATCTGCCAGTTATTTTTTTGGAATGGAAATTAATTAAAAAAGTTTTTAATCAGCCTTCGAATGTGTCAGCGCGCTATACAAAAGATTTAAATTTGAGTTTCTTCTCTTCTACTGGCGCTGCCCCTAGGCGTCTAAGTGGCAGTGTTATTTTATTCGAAAAGTCAGTTAACTAGTAGGAGAAACTTCAATTACCTAATAATACAAATATTCAACAAAAAAATATATATTTACGGGATTGTTGTAATTTACATCACTTTGATTACCACAATTTTCCCCCAATATTACACTCTGCTTGTACACTGGGAAATTTTATAAAAACTGTCGCTTTGCTGTTGAAGTCTTCAGCACACTTTTATTGTAATCTATGACTAATTTATAAATCTTAACATCTGATAAAATTGTGAGATTGCTCTAGTCTCGAGTGTCTGACTAAATACCCTATACTCAGCGCTGAGCTGCCGTAAGAAGTATTCGGATTCGGAACTCTGTGCATAAAAGCACAAATAAGGCAGCGAGGGCCCACAAACCAAATTCAGTTTCTGTAGCTCCTGCAATCACTTGGATATGTTTAAAAATCTTTCTTTCTTATTAATGTCAATAAAAAAAGAAATTCACCTTGCGTATGATATATATAGAGGGAAAATTGAAAAGTATGACGGCGGCTCGGCTGTAAGAATTTACTTGGATGTACTGCAGTTATATTTATACACTTTATTTAACAGAGGGGCATGACACGCTTGTGCATCAACTTATGGGTCTCTATATTCTACAATGCCGTTAAATTGCATTCAGCCGGGCGTAGAATAGAACCAAAGGTACATTGCATAAACCAATATACTCTCATTTACGTTGTGTAAGTATGTACAAAGAGAAGCACCTTTTTCTTTTCTTTTTTTTTCGCATAAGCTTGTATGTCAGTAGATGTGCCATGTGTTCGCTGATAAAAAGTTTTAATTTATGTCAAAAGCTTTTGCCAAGAATTTTAATATGCGCACAATTTTTGCAAAGTTGTCTTTGTCACTTATGTATGTACTTGGGTATCCCGTCTATCCTTAGCACATCCTTGGCAGTGTCACAGAGGCTCTCAGATTCCAAGCTATCGAATTCTTTAGGGCACCGAATATTGTAGCTGAAGTGAAGTTCAGTTCCTGCTTTCTGTTTCTGGTATGCGAAATCAACTCAAAATGCATATTATCAATAGTTTAATAAATGTTTATAACTTTTACTCTATCAAATAAATGAGATATAAGCATAAAAATTTCTATATATTTTTATATATAAATTTGTTTGACCAGACAGTCATGGCTTGGAAAATAATAATGGAAAATTTATGAAAAATTACTAACAAATCGGCTTACTCTTCATTTTCAAAGATATTACTATTTACTTCCAAGTTAATGCCCCTACTAAACTTCCATACCCTTTCTAAAACGTATCTAATTTAAATGAATTACCTTTAATCTTCAAAGATTTTTAATGCCCGGTCCCTAGTAAAAGCCACTTCTAATCTTCTTTTTCTTCCAAATTTTCTTTTTAATCGATCGATATCAGTATTAGATAGTTAAGAACGATATATAAAAAGAAAAAGTAATCGTGCTCTAGTGGGAAATGCCAGAGAAGGGAACTGCCCTGAACCTTCTTCTTCTGCCAACAGCATGTTCAGTTCGATAAAAGGTATTTCTCTGTTCCGGAGTCGAACACGCAACTCCATAGTTAAAGATTCTTCCTTAGTAAGTACTTCTTATTTTAGAAGCGACATGTCAAATTTGGTGATTCTAGCTCTCAAAACCTAATAGATAGATCGCAAAAAACAAGGTCGATGTCGATGTCGATTTTTATCGATTGCTTGGTAAGAGAGCAAGATATCGATTGCAACAGACTCGCGCACTGCGCGGGCACTAGTTGGAGCTACATTCAAAATTTTTAGGTCTCTAGCTCTTATAGGTTCTGAGATCCATACGGACATATGGACAGACGGACGGAGAGACAGGCGGACTTGGTTTAATCGACTAGGCTGTTAATGCTGACCATAAATATACATAATTAATAAAGTCGATGGTGATTCCGTGATTCCAAAACCATTATATTCGTTGGGTATACCTAATGGTATTTCTCTCTATAAATCCTTTTAATCGCTTTGTTGCTCAAGAATGGGAATGATGAAGTTTATGTTAACCATAACAAAACATTTCTTTTGACAAAAGCTGGAGCTTTGCCTCAAAGTATCTACAATAAAGTTGAGAATGCTTGGCGCATGCGTCACAAATAAAAAAGGGGCTGTTCAGTAAATACCTGATATAATATACTGTTTAAATATCTTGTGAAAATTCAATATTTATTTCCGACTTAAGCGCAGTAGATTTTGCGCAATACATATGTTGGAGTAAATTTAATTAACCATATTAACCAAATTACCGGCAGGTATTCATATTTATGACCAAATCAGAGCGTACTCGGGCACACCTCGAATAACGTTTGAGCTTTACAAGTTTTGTGCCTGATTAGCAAATTCACAGCAGCAGGCTATGAGCTTATATTCAACACAACTACCAATTCGTAGTCGATGTTGGAACCTTTCAAAGCTTTTCAAAATCTGTAAGCTTTGACATATTTGTGTATTGAACAAACATTCTCAAAAAGCGTATCAGCGTATCTGAAGCTTTTCAGCGACAAGCAACGAAATTTTCATATTATACAAATAACTCAAGCCAGCAATAATGGCGGCCGCCTCTAAGAAGAGAATACAATCTCAATCTTCCGCCAAATATCGAGTCACCCAAATCAGCCGATCCAGCCGAGATAGCCAAGCTAGTGATGAGAGCCGCGGTAGCAAGGAAATGCTAGAAAATATGCTCGGCCAGAACGAGGAAGTCCGAAGCCCGACAACCCAAAAGTCATCCAACAGCATCATAAGCGACTTTGCGCATCTTCGCCCACGCGGCGCTCTTCGGGGCAAGTCCTACTGGCGCGACGTCATTGACGAAGTGGAGTTTGCAGTTCACTGCGTATCGCAGCCACGATTGCCAATCATCGACTACTCGCTGGTCCTGCCACCACATTTACGCGAGCGCGTTAAGCAGATACAGGCATACGACTATTCGACGTCAGACGACGTTGTTTATATTCGCGATGAGATGCGCGAAGAGAGGCCGCATGATTATCAGATTGCCAGCGAACAGGACAGCCGCGAAGAGGGACAGGAGGGGGGGGCTGCTCTTGTGAGTACTACATTAGTAGTGATATATGAATATACACTAATAATATATGTACATGTCTAGCTAACGGACCGAAAGAAATTGGAGGAACATTTTGATGAAAGCCAACACTCGGATATAGTGCGCATGGATCATGAATTTGAGAAGTTTGATCTTCGGTTGGACGAGCCGGTTGGCCACACGCATCGCAAAGTCGACAAAACCAGCTGGTATGCGAAATTTCTGTGCGCTTCTCGCGACGAACGCGTCTGCTGGGACTCGCGAGTGGAGCGATCCAAGGCCGGCGATTCGGCCTACACGCTTGACGAGCAGGCCGAGAATCTAATGGATGCGGTAACATATAAAATTCGTCAAATTTGTACAAATTTCAACCTACACTCATCTTGTAGTCAGCTGAGCGCTTTATTCACTGGCTCAATTCGATCGGTACAATGGATACGTCAATGACCCCAGAGAAGGTAAAGAACTTATTTTCCATCAAAGGCGATCGAACGCTTCTTGCTTCAGTGAAAACAGACCCAAAGGAAGTCAATGCCATAGCGCAAACAGTTGCCGACAAATGGAATAAGCCCCATGTAAGAGGAGTAATCGAAATTGAGAATCCCCTTCCCCTTCCCCTTGTATAACTATTAATTTAACAGATGGCAATTGAGCTCAAGTATGAAAAACATATCAACGACCATGCAATGCGAGAGACCCGCAAGCCGCTACTTAGCGCCTTTGGACGAACTGTTCCTCTCAAGGAACGACCTTGGACAAAGCGATCTGGTGATAAGGTCATCGAAACAGTTTACCCCAACGATCTGCTTACTCGCGAGAAAATATTTAAAGGCATCACCCACCTGCGCAGCACCACAGCGCTCATTGATTTCTACCTAAACAATCCAAAATTGGCACGACCTCTATATTTACTCCAAGGCGGCGACTTCCAGGAAATGAACACAAGCGAATCGGTTATGGAAATACCCCTCTATGAATATCTCGGTCTACGCTATTAGCAGCAAATCAGTTCAAATCAGTTAGAATCGTATAAATTAATAGTTTTGTGTTAGCTGATGAAATATATTTGAATCATATTATCAAAATGTGCGTACACAATTGAGAAATTGTTTACCAAGTTTAAATGCGTAAAAAATAAACGAAAGATAAATATGTATTTGCAAACTGGTTAATGTAACTCGATTAAATAACATTGATGGTTCAGTTTTTATTTGTACACTTTATGCTGGTTTTTAAACCCTAAACTCATTAAAAATTTGTAAATACGGTATCATGTTTTTGTGCAAATTTATATAACAGATATATTCCAATCGATCCAGCCATGTCTCAGAGGCTATAGAAATAAAATAATTGCAATGTTGATCGTTAGTTATCCAGCAAGTTTGTTTTGAGTCATCGATACCTCCATAGTTTCCATGAAATTAATCAAAATCGATTTACTGATTCGATTTTTTGATCAGATCTCGGATCTTCAAATAGACCCCAAAGTTCGATTGAATGTTCTCGTAAAGCACAAACAGATTCAGCATTTTCCTCTTTTAAAATGTTTCTACTCTTTCCACCTGAAAACTAAGTATAGCCTCGAACCTTGGTATATGCACACTTCTGTATTCAATATTTAAGACCAGAAATAAGCCCTGGGTATATGGGGCACGAGTTCACTAAGTTCGGCGTATCTCCTAGTCAAGCACTCCCGACTAGAGCTTATTTGCTATTACTATAGTATAATAAATTATAAATACTACAAACGTAGGCGACAGCTATAAACAGAAAAAAATATAGCTGCTCTAGCAATAAAAAAACTATAACATAGATTCTATACAAATCTTATAATAGTGAGCTTATATGGAATAAAGTTAATAATAATACAGGTATCTTCTTTGTTTGTTTGTATGTTTGTGTTTGTATTTAAGTGCGTGTGTGTATGTGTAGCCATGCGTTTATAAATATACATATGTATGCATGCATGTTTGTTTTCTAATACCAAACGCAGACCAAGCTTATGTTTCGCTGTGTTGCAAATTTAAATAAAACGAATTTCTACCAAGTGCTCTACTCCCTGATTCTCAAGAAGTCAAGTAGGCTCTGCAATTTTTCATGCTTAGCTAAGTAGTAGTGTAGTGCTTTTTTTTTGTTTTTTTGTTCTTGTGTGTTTGTTGTTCTTATTTTGTGATTGTTATTTCTATGTTTTTTGTTGCTGTTTATTTCTTGTATGTACATATGTAAATTTATAAGTATGTACATATATATGTATATGTATGTAGACATGAATGTATGGTAATATGTATGTATGTGTGTATGCATGTGTGTATGTATGTATGTATGAATGCATGTCTTTATCTTTAAATGAGTTTGAGGCCGATCTGATGGTAAACATAAAAGTTTCATACAAAAGTTTTTCACGCTTTTTCCACACATGCGGGTGGAATTTTCTAAAACCCCGTCTTAACGTGCACCTTCATCACATAAGGTAACTGCATTGAAAATCAGTCATTCAGTCGGTCAGTCAGGACAAACAGTTTTATATATAGAGATTGACATCAGGATATCTTCTAGTCAGGTACTCCTGACTCAAACTTATTTGTTATTACTATAGCATAATACATTAGAAATCATACAAAAGTATATTAATACACAAACATAGGCGATAGCTATAAAATGAAAAATACTTGATCTGCTTGGAAACGGGGTAAATTATCAATTATCGGTAACAAACTCGTACTGCGCTGGCACTAGGAGGACCTACGTTAAAAATTGTTATTGTCTCTAGCTAGTGCTGAGATCCATATATTACATACGGACGGACAGAGAGGTGGAAATTTTTGGGTCGACTCGGGCATTGATGCTGACCAAGAATATATATATATATGTATACTTTATGGAATCAGAGATGGTTCTTTTTCCTTGTTACGTACATTTTCACCAAAATATTATATCATTTTACCAGTTTTAATGGGATTAGGGTATAACAAGTAAAAGGCTCTAGTTGGGAGCTCTCGACAAGGGGATAACATGAACCCTCTTCTACTAACTCGTTTGCTTTAGCAGTAATACAGATAAATTTAAAAAAATAAAAAAATAGTTCTCTCGATATAATTCGAGCTTGTAATGTATACAGAAATTCTTGGAATTTGCGCTAGCTGACGCTGGCACGTTTTCTTTAATAACTTTTGGTTTTTTAACCGATCTTAACGAAATTTTTAACAGTATATCTTATTTTGCTAAATAATATTTGTATATTCTTAAAATATCAATTGGTTTATTTTACTTGATGATACTTTATTTACTTGATGTATAAATATAAAATGAAAGATACTTGATATACTACTTGTCAAGTTTAGTGACTCTAGCTCCTATAACTTACGAGATTTTCTCAAAAAACAATATTTAGATATCGATCTGTATCGATTATCGGAAACAAACTCGTACTAGGAGGACATACATTCCAAATTTCAAGTCCTTAGCTCTTATAGGTTCTAATATCCTGGCGTTCGTACATACGGACAGACGGAAGGACAGACAGAAGGACATGGCTGAATCGATTTGGCCATTGATACTGATCAAGACTACATGTATGCTTCCTACTGCCTGCTACATACATATATTTACCCATTTTGAATAGGTTCAGGGTATAAAGGCGTACAGTTGGCTTTGCAGCGACACTTCTATTTTGTACTGACAGGCTTCACAGCACGTTCATCTCATCAAGCTGTTATCTCTTCTATTATGAATATGAACGGGCTTTCAAAACTGTCTGTCTTTGCATGGCGCTGTTGCAAGGATCAATGAATCTGTGTCACTTTCAATAATCGCAAAGTTTGACATGGGATATAACACCCATGTAGGAACAGAAATCAGCCGACCTTCTTTTAAGTTAGGTTTTGCATTATAGCAAATATAGTTTGGCTTGCGGCTTTTCAAATATGCTTAGCTTATGTACGTGGAGTCCTTATGTTTGGATAGCAATGAGTCGGAAATCAACCGGTTTCCCTCCAATTGAGCACAGTTTCATCTTCATTGTCGGTTTAAGCGACAGCCGTCTTCACAACGTGATGGAGAGCTTGTGCACACAACCAAATGAATTTCAGCATGACAGTAATCGGCAAAATTAAACAATTTTGGCTCACATCAACGAAGTACGGAAGGAAAGGAAGGCTGTCTTGCATATACATATGCCAGTGAATGGAACTAAAGTGCTTTGATAAAATGTAATAAAATAAAGGGAATTAGATATTTTGCAGTTCATTGAAAACGTTTGGACTCAACTCAAACGACGGACGCAAGTGATTGACAAGGGTTGATAAGCATTTTATCTCTCGCTCGCTAATGGTTTAGTTGCTTATTTCGTTGACGCTGTGGTCGCAGGACCAAACAAATACTGTCGACTTAGTGACCAACTCAACGATCAAAAGAATAACCGGCTTGTGGTTAATTAAGTATCCAAAATGCATTTGTCCATGCTATTCTGTGATGTCGTGGCTATTTGCTTGTGCGAGTATGTAAAGAAGCATTGAACCGTGAAATATGTATAAAAGCTGTTGCTGGTTGCCATAATTGCAGTGCTCTTGGTCTCTTGGACTCACCTCGTTTTTATTTTACTGAAAGAACTCACGTGTGCTAATATTTAATTATGCATGTGATACAACTTGAAAGCAGAATGGATATCGGGTTTCTAAGTAAATTACAACGGATATATTCGGCACGCCCTAGATGTGATGCCCCTGTAGACAGGACAACTCGTCTGATGATGCTGATCAAGAATTTATACACTTAGGGGGTCTTATACCTATTTTGACATCAGTTATGTGATCTGATTTGTTCCACGGCAATTCATTTGCAGAATAATTGGCTTGATAAATCAATTATAAATCGATCTTCGTTAATAGAACATTTCGATTTCTGGTAGAATCATACCATCCCAGATATTGTAATTCAAATGTGTATGTTGGAGATCCTGAAGTTTCGGGCTAAAATTTATTTCCAAGGATCTTTGTGAATATTCAATTGTGAGCTACCTCGCGTGAAAATACGCATTAATAATTTATTGAGCGACGCTTTAATTTTAGACCGATCGCGTTTGCAGAGATATCAATTTCAACTGATAGGCTTCAAAATTATTTGGCAACGCCTACATAACATCTTAATGAATACGTGCTTAACCCGCAACTGTGGTAATTTAACAGAAGATCTTTGTACAAAAATTATTTGATAGTATATATATCAAAGGTTGTAGAACAAAAGTTTTATTTTCGGCTTCAAGCTTACAAGACGCGACTAAAATGGGCGAAAACCTTGATTCAAACTTTTGTTTATTTTATCAATGGAATTCAAACTGTTTTATAAATATATTTGTAAAATACAACTTTAGACGTGGAGTTCGAGATAGTATGGGAAAATATCATGATGATCAAACTATATGCACCGAATTGATTCAAGAACACATTTCCTACAGTTTAGATCTAAGGGGAGGGAATAAGTAAGCGGAGTGCGTACTTTCCAACAAAGTGTAAAAAGTGTAAGTGTAAAAAAAGGTTCAATAAATGATATTAAAATGAGCAACAAAAACAACAGCAACCATACGGATATATTTTTATACAGATTGAGTAGGTATATCTATTGCCAGATAGCTATACTCATACGGCTTATGGACGCATTTGGGGCTTCAATTAACTGCGGTACAGCTGCTGCATTTGACCGACGTACAGACAACAGAATTGAAATGAAAGGAATCAAATTGAAAAGCCAGCAACAGTTGTGGCGCAAACATGCACATCGCACATCCACACACCTGCCAATGTCTGAAAACATGGATGACGCTCAATCATTGGATGACTGACTTGCAGCCTGCCTGTTCAACTGAGAAAACTGCTTTCAGTGTGGAATATATCGCACCAGCCCCGATTTGAGTTGCGAACAATAGCGCTAACTGCTACCTACCTAGCCAAGCGTCGATGGGTGTCACAAAGTATTATGACTTTTTACAGCAGCAACCTGCCTTATGTATAAATATGTTGAGATAAAACAACAACAACAAAGTTGGCAAGTATATCTCTATATATAAGAAACTGATGTCAGGAGCACACAAATTATTTAATTTGAAATAAAGTTTCCTATATATATATATATCCGTAAGAGCATCAGTAGTTCGATGTGATTCTTATGTTGTCTGACATTCTGTCATCCTGCGCTGTTTGATTTTTGTCCCTTTTGTCTTATTGAGTTGTAGTTGGTCTGCGCATTTTTCAATTTATATAAACAAAACATTTTAATTTCAGAAATTTAATTAAACAACACCCTCAGTGCGATGTCATGATAACATAGGTGTCATTCATTGTTTTCTCTAGCATTGACGAACAGTGTGCCAAACAGCAGCAAAGGCCCCTAAGAGTCAATAAATAACTGAACGCCTCTGTTTTAAATTGTACACAAACTATATATGTCAAATTTTGCGATGCCAACTATTTTATGAACTTATTTTTAACCAGGTAACATTTCTGACATTCTGACATTTCTGCTTCAGATTACGATTATAGAGTGTAATTAAAACGGACCCTATCAATAATAATTACAATTTTTCTTTTGACTTACACAAATGCTTAAGCGATATCGGCAGAGATTGCTTTGTTGTTACATTATATATATTTAATTATTTTATTTTCCACTGTTTGTTTCTATACATTTATCGAGGATTGATTTGTGGCTTCTTTTTACAAAATCGGATGGATAACGTTATCGGGGATTTGGTATGCACCAGTAATTTAAGCACATATTAGTTAAAAAGGCCGAGAAGGCTTTCACTTAATTAATTACTAAACATGAAAACATCAAAGCATTTTAGAAATGCACACATAAATTTATTTCTAGGTGTTGCTTAACAGCATGGCTGCTATTTCTGTTATCTTTCACTCAAGTGCACAAAGCCCAACGCCCATCGCTTGGATGCACGAGAGCGAAACAAATCCATTTACTCATAATTCATTTATTCCTATATTTAGATTTGTGCACACGCTTTTTCCTTTTTCCGTGCCTATCCACATAGTCTCACAGCGGGCGATGTCCACACGTGAATATTTTAGGGTAATCTTGTGTTATCCCATAGCAACGGCTTAGGGGAGGCATTTAAATAAACACGGCCATTTTAACTACAAACATGAACGTAAAAATTAAAAAAAAAAAAAAGTTATTAACTATTATTAATATAAGTAATATGATAAACTAAATAAAAGTAAGGGATACACAAATTAATGAGCAGGTTGT
>JAWNPB010000148.1:0-70000 GCA_035045355.1 Drosophila lacicola | reverse complement strand
ACTCCGTCTTGCCTGTTGCGTGCCCGATTTTGTCGCTAATATATATACTAGCACATATACACGCATATATATGTATATACATATATATTAAATTCAACATGGGAAGCGAACTACGCGGGAGCCGGCGATGAGTCTGCGTATCTAAAGTTGCAAAATGCAAGGCTCAGTCGTTTAACTGCCGCGTCCCAAGGCAGTTTAGCGCGTTCCCAACGAGAACTACAAAAGACAACCGTCTTATTCTACGCAAAAGCTAAGTTACACAACTATCAAAACTTGTGTGTGTGCACAACATATGAGGTTTTTTTTTTCTTAGATTAAATTTCTATGTGCAATGCAGCTTATAAGTTACACTCGCTAATCTGTTTTTTTTTTTTTTCGTGAATCATATATAAATATATACAAATGCAGGTACATAAGTACTATCAGATATCAACACAAAGCTTTATATAGGGGCTCTGAACCGGCAGGTAAATATAATATCTATAATAAGTTCACTAGTAGCTTTTTCCGGGTTTGCTGGGACAAGTACATATATTTCATTAAATGCACAAAGGTTGTCACACATTTGCAAATATTTTCTTTGTAAATTATGTTAAATGAGCTTGCACTCGATCGGACAAGATTTTAACTTTTACCTTAATGTATAGGGTAATAGTTTTTTTTTTATAGCCCCCACAACTGGGTTAATCAAATGTGTCCATCTAAATTAAATTTTTGGTTAGATAATTCCTAATTTTAATATATATCTTGCTTAACGAAATACTAAAATCTCCCCCAAAATCGATAAGTAAATCGATCGTTGTTCTGCCTACGATTTTTGGGCACTTTTTGAATAATATACGAAATAGACAAAACTAATTAGGTATACAATTTCGTATATTTTAAACGGATCAAGACTGTTTTACTTTTAAGAACCCTTCTTTCGATCTCCCTGAAATTCAATAATTAATTAATTATATAAAACTCATTTAAAAATTAGCACGCATAATTTGTATAACATCCACATCATGTGGATGTCACTTTTAGGCCTTAAAAATTTCACAAAGATCGAACTAAGAACCCCTAAGCTATTCAATAAAATGGAGCCAGGAGAAAATGAAGCACAGTAGATCCTGCTTGTGTGTTTCGTAAAGGATTATATAGTATTAATGTATGTTACGGGTCGGAGATGCAGCGCAACAACAGAACTCTTCTATATTATACAATAAAAGGATTTCATATTTTTGTAGGACAATATCAATTTACATATCAACATTGCAAAGCTTCAAGACTTCACATAGCCATTGACAATCCTAAGTAATAACTAAGTCTGAATGAAAAAAACGAAAATACAAGTCGTAGGTTACTTCCCAATATTTGAGTGTAACTTCTCTAGTACCTTGCGCCAAATATCTGAACATATCTTTATGAGACAAAACTACATTTGTTTTGTGCAATGGCCATCTGTCTGTAGAGACGCGAATTAATTGAAGCAATTTGTTCCATGCTATTCAAATTTGTATATTATTTATATCTTTGAGCTAGTCTAACCAATATCGGTAGGTGGACTTTTGATAAATTCCGTTAAAGATCGAGTCATCAAGTTTTTACACAAATGGCGCAGACAGAACTGCGACTTTAAAGCCATTCAACAAATAAAATAATTCAAAAAAAAAAAACAATAGATGGAGTCTAAAATATTATTGTATTCATAGAGTCTTATATCAAAGATAAGGCTATTACACTTGTTGTACAATTTGAACAAAAAATATTGTATAGTCGTAGGTTGCACACGACTATGATAATCCTGCTGGCTAAATAAGAAATAATTTTTACGGAACTAGCAAACTGTCGCCTGGCCAAGTTCGCATCTCTCAACTCTCTCAAGTTCGCACATTGCGTTGGGTTGTTCAGCCGCACGCAGAGCGCATTCTTGCATAACTTTGACTTGGTCGCATTCATCTTCTTTGCCACGTTATTTGCAAGTAGCTATATAACATTTCTTTTTACCTAATTTACGGCGCCGGTACAAAAAGTGTTATCCCAGCCTTGATTAAACGTGCATTTTACACTCCTTTCGACTTAAGTTATTTTTTCAGCATAAAGGGCTTTACAGCTAGCAAGCCAGAAGGAGACAAGTAACAGTGATCTAGTCTAGCCTGACTAGGGGATACCCTATACCTTCGTCAGGGCGACAGCTATGAAATAAAAGATATTTGATTTATTCATACTATTCTATAAATTACATGTCAAATTTCGCGACTCTTGATCTTAAAACACAAAAGACCTGCTTAGAAAAAATAAGATTATGATATCGATTTTTTCGATTGGCCGGGGCAAGTTATCGATTATCGATTATCGATTATAGCAACTAGGAGCACCTACGATTGTAGGTCTCTAGCTCCTAAAGGTTTTGAGCTCGACGCGTTCATACATACGATATATTTTATGAGGTCGGAGATGCTTCTTTCTACCTTACTTTTGCACGAAAACATTATAAAATTTGTACCCATTTTTAATAAGTTCAGGGTATAAAAAGATTCATTTTGAACCTGTTTTCCGAAAAGCGTCAAGCACCTGTCAAATGAACTTGAGGAAGATCTTCGGAAATTTCCATTGGAAAATTGCATATTTGCTGGACGCGCATGTATGCAGAAAATCGACAATTGTTTTACTTGGTAGCGCTTAGAAAATAGTATAAGTTAAATTGCTATAATTACTATGTAGCTAGTTTAATATAAAATAAAAATCAAAAGTGTCTTAAAACATCCGTTTTTTAAATTATATATAGCCAATGTATTTAACAGGCATAAGGCACCATTTCGCTAATAACCCTTAAAGTGTATATATTTTCCTATTCAGCAGGAATCGCTAAGTCGATCTAGCTATGCCCATATGTTATAACCTATAAGAGCTATAGACTTGAAATTCTGAACATGTTTTAACCCGCTTATAGCCACAGGGTGAATGCGAATTAATATATTTCAGGACTTGTATTATTTTTGGTCAAATATTAGCTCCAGCTTACATATGTATATACATACATGTGCTCGGTCAAAATTAGTTAGGCCACTTTATGGGTACATATATATGTACATATATATGTACATATATACTCAATAGCATCAGCAACACGTTGTTGCTTTTTGACATATGTATGTACATATATAGTTGATATAACTGTTGTTGCATCAAGCCACACAATTCTGGTTTCATAACATGACTTTTTGTTGTTTTTCTTGCTCTGCCATGGAAGAGAGGCAAAACGTTGCAAAGGTCGAACAAAGCGGAGCGAAGCAAAAATACAAAACACAATTCTGTGCAAATGTTTCACAATGAATTTGAAATTGCATGTTCTATAGATGTGGACGCGGGCCGTCGCTTATGGTTTACCCTGTGGAGATGGCTTCCACGGCCACTATGCTGCTGCTGCGGCTGCTGCTGCTGCTGCTGCTGCTGCTGCTGCTGCTGCTGCTGCTGCTGCTGCTGCTGCTGCCTGCTATTAGCAATCCGTGCCCAAATCGATTGGCAACAATTCTAAAAGCATTTTATGCAGCAATCACAATTTCCTTTTAACGCCGCGACGCGACGCGACATACACTCAAACGTACATACCTACATATGTATATACACACATACATATACACGTCAAATTACGTACATAGTACAGTTATATATATGTGTGTGTGTGTGTGTGTGTATGCAGTATCACCGAGTCCAGCAGACAAAGCGAGAATGGCCAACTGGCGGGCAAGTGCCAAAGGCTGCTGCAGTTTGCGTACTGGTACTGGTTTGCCTGCCTGCCTGCCTGCCAGCCAGTCAGCCATTTGTTCAATATGGCAACGATCATTCGCACCATATGACACAGAGAGCTGACCTGACCTCCTGCTGCCAGCAGCAGCAACCGTTACTGCTCCCTAGAAAACTTCTTGCTTTTCGCTGAGTTCAATGCAATTATACCACAGCAGCCACGCAAGCTGCGTTCATGGCTTTGCCTCTACTACTTCGCCGATGATTTAGCATTCTTTTTGACTTTACCAATTTTTGCTTCATAATATAATGTATATCTACATATATGTATCTACACATAGATACCCAGTAGTGTCTATCTCAAGAGGCTTTACCGAGTATGTACCATGCTCTAATACACCAGAACTTTATTGCCTGAACATACAATACTTAGTTATAGCCTTTTTCAAATTTTCATTGGTACAGGGTATAAATATACAATCTTATCAATCGGGTGATAATTGAAAGTCAGTACGAATTACTTATTTACTGCGTAGAAATGATGCAGTTATTTCCAAGCTTAATAACTGTATTTTTATATATGCGTGACAAGAGATTCGACAGCATGGAAATGTCGGATATCATAAGAAACATTTCAAGTACATGACCACACGATAATTTTCAATTTGCACCAACTATCCACCCAACTACAAAAAGAGATTTTAATTCTTGGCGGCAATTAAAACAATGATGAAGTCTGAAGGAGGAAAAGAGTACACACAAAGAGTTACGGAAAAGTCTAGCTCTCGCTCTGGCGTTGTTTTGGTCTTGGCAATTTCTTAGTTTCTCTATCCGTGCACATTGTTAATCAGGGGAAACCCCCTGTTGACATTCCGTCATAGCATTAAACGTGATTAGCATTTGATATAGCTCAGGCAGAGAAACTTCAGTTGCGCTCATTTATATTCTAGCCCGAGAATTAGGTTCAACCGAAAGGCGAATGGAAAGCAAGTAACAATCGTTATCGTTATTATATATAAAAATTCATTTCATTTTGAAACCATTAACATGTTGATATTGTTAAACATTTGCCAGGATCTATGTATGTCTGTGTATGTGTTTTTGGGAAAAGCCCCAACGTTCTTCTATCATATCTAGTCAATTTATGCGCTTAGCTCATCATCCCTACACGTTGTACTTGGCTACTGCCTACCGGACGTGCTCCGTGAGTGGGTTTTAAGCAAAAACTAATTAAAAGTTGTAAGACATTTTTTGCCCAGTTTTATTTCGTTTCGCTTAGATAGGTAGTACCACCTGCCGTAAGATGCGTACAGACAGACAGACAGACAGACAGACAGACAGACCGACCCACACAGCAGAGAAGTAAATAAAAATACAAATAAAAAAAACGTTGGCAATGCACAGCGAACACTGCGAACATTGCGTATTGTTTATTATTTACCGTTTCACTCTGACACCAACTGAATGCAGCGGGATATGTATATGTATATGAATGACGCCGACTTCGCGGCAGCAGTTGAAAAAGATACGTTTTATTTTTGCGAGCAGAGCCGACTCCGGCTCTGGCTCTGACTGCGACTGCGACTGCGACTGCGACTCCATCCATTGGCTTAATCTACAAAAGTTGTTCTTTTTTGTTGTAGTGCATGGAGTTACTTGGACGTACAATCGACTTAAAGTTGCAAATAAACAACGTTTTCTCAGTTGCTTATCAATCGGAGAAAAGGTACAATATACACATTTTCGGAAAGTAAAACAAATCGAAATTACTTTGTGTAGGTTTGGGGTTGAAGTTATTCTTGCTATGCAGCCAAGTCCCTACTGATTTTGAAATCAACTCAACTTGGAACTCTGAACTTGAACCGAACCGATTCTACTTGTTACAATCTAGTTATTGATTTAAGAGACACAAGTTTTTTAATCATTGTCTTTTTAGTTGTCTTTTTAGTTGCTTCTCATATATTTGAATTGTACTTTGTTTTTAGGGCATGAAAGATTCGATGCAGCGACTCCAACAAATTCCCAGAACTTTTTTCAGTGTTCGTTTTACTAACTTTAGCCATCAGGCAGGCAGAACAGTCGACTATGACGCAGGTGGTAAATGAAATTGAAAATCTAGCTTTACTTGTTGTTTTTTTTATTCTTTTTATGGCGCATCGACACTGTGCTTAATTTGGTTCATCGTTCAAATGCACCACACACACATTTTGATTGCGTTTCTCGTCACTCTAAGTAACCAAATAGTACATTTGGCGGAAAATTAACGTTATGTGTAATGCAATTAGATGCATTGCATTGGCTATTCGCACTTTTTATTGCACTACACCATATCACAATTACAAATACTAGATATCTGTTTGAGCATGTCAATATTAGACAGATTTGTTGTCGCAAATGGAAATGTTTGGAATTGTAAAAATAAGGTAGAAAATTAAATGTTTGTTTACAGATAAGCAAAAATACGTTCGTCCACTTTCGAAGCTTTAAGTTAGATTTAACGAACGCCACCACAAAAATGAGCAAAAGGAATTAAAACGCTTGACCTCACCAGATCAACCGAGCTAACTTTGTCCGGAGCGCTTTGCTAATAAACGTGACAGATTTCTCGGCTACTCAAATGTCTGTCACACGCAGACACACACACACACACACACACACACACACACACACACACACACAGAGCGCCACAACGACCACAACAGACAGTTGAACAAGCAGTCAAGGACTCGGCAAAGGTGTCCTCTTCCAAAGTATAAGACAAGCCAAGTCCATCCTGTCGTGTGGTAGGTAGGGCAGGCAGGCAGGCCGTGAAAGCCAAGAAAAACCTTAAAATCTACATAAATCATGCTGGGCAAGTTTTCGGATAGCTGGCACAAAATTCAATTTATAAGCACGTACACTTCGCCTACAATTGTATATGTATATCTTGTTTGTAGAAGGAAAATAATTTAATTGAATTCTAATTTCGGTTTTTGAGTTAAAGTCTAATAAATGCTTACAAGTTTACTTGGTTACCCTTTGCGTTCGTGACTTAGTTGAATTAGTTCGATTATGGACAAGATTTAAGATTTGTCAAAAAATAAAATATAAGTACTTTAGTCGGAAGTGCCCGATAAGGGCCCTGCAGCCAAAACACACGCAAAATATTCGTATTGCTGTATCGATTTTTATCAATACTTTGGAAATGAGAAAATAAATAGCACGTTTTATAGTGTATTCAACTCGAAAGTATTGATTTCATATTCAAGCGGACGGACTGGATCAAACGACCCAGCTTGTCTTCCTGATCAAGAATTTAAATATATAGCTAACAATAAATAAAGTTGCTTGTATCTTAAATAATTTCTTAGCACCGCCAGTCCATGTCAAGTGCAAGATTCTTTAATTGGCCCAACTGAGAGAAATGATGACAGCAGACAACACTATGTTACAGATTTATATATATATACATATATGCATGCATTTGCCCCACCATGGTCAATGAATATAAATATGATTTTACTTCTGTTTTAGATTCAATTTATATTCATACACATACACACTCTACACACTCTACACACTCTACACACACATTAACGAATAACGAATAACCTTATATGTATATGGTGTATCTTACACACAAATATGCGCGCGCGTGGAATTGGTCTTCCCTAGTCGTTCTTTATGTGGAACTTTAGATATGATTTTGCTTTCAATTTATGACGAGTTGTTTGAAAGGCGTGTAAGTAACTTCTTCCGCCACACGTAGCGCAATTCTTACCTTTTAATGTACGGCTATATCTGCCTTACGTAAAAAGCAAACTGACAAAAAGCGCTCCAGGAAATCACATCCTGTGCCACACAATTTTAATAATCTCACGTGTGCACGTGTTTCAGATTACAAAATAAAATCATGAATCGAATACATTTATATGCAAAATAGAACTACTAAATAGCAAGTAAAACCTACTACCGACTAGCATAATCGACTTTGTTCGTATCCCGAATCGTTTGCTTGCAATTTTTTGGCTTTACAGGCTTCATTCGCTTCATGAATGAAGCTTAATCTGTACCTGTACACAGATCCTCTACATTGGTTTTGTACAATGCAAACTTTTTCGACGCTATTTGGACGCTATATTCACAATTTTTTATTATTACTGTAATAGTAAAAATAGTAAATAGTAGTATTAAGAAGAATTCTTTTCTATATAAAAATAAATGTTTGTCTGAAAAATCACATATTTTAAGAATATTACCGAAGTACATATTGTATATTCTGTCTTACTTTCTATTTTATCCTTTTTATGCCCTTTGTTTAATTGGCTAACTCGTACCTTTAACATACTACTTTCACTACGTCCCGAGAAATCTCGCTTTTTTTTTGTGATCGGCAAATCACACATTTTCACTTGTCCAGACGGCGAGACATTGTAACGGAAGTCACTTAATTTCAGTTCATTTTCCGCGTTTAAAATTCATATCCGTTTGCGCGTTAGTCGTGTCAAGGGTTGCCCAGGTGAGATAGCTGTGACGCCACCTTGTGTGTGTAAGGGTGATTTTGTGACAACGATAAAGATGAACTGTCATGCATTTTTTACTCATTTTGTATGTCAATGTATTCATTAAATATATATATTTACTATATACCTGTTAACCTCTTTCAATAAGGTAAATTACTAAAGAAAACTTACCATTAGACAATACAAAAAATCTCAAAATTTGCAGTCCAAATGTTTAAATAACAAAGTCTAAAACTATCTTAAAAGTAAATCTGGTACTGTACGGGAGTCAACATTGCAAAACGTTCAAAATGTTGGGTCTCTGGGTTTGGAATTTTTCTGACATCCACGCGGACAAACGATTGACTCAAATCTAGCTGGTCAAAAATATATATATACTCTATTGGATTGGACATTCTGTCCTCTGCCTGTGTATAACATAGCATGTGTATAACATATTTTTTTAATCCTTTTTCAATGGGTCCAGGGTATATGTATAAACGTAAAAATTAAAAAAAAAAAAACCGTGTTATATGATTTATATATCTGCCATCCAAAATATACGAATAATAATAATTAAATAATCAATATAATTCCCAATACGTAAGTATTGGTACTGAGTATTGCCCATTCCGGTAATTCTGACAAGAATTCTAACTTATCTATTAATAAATTTCAATAAATTCAGAGATTTTTATTTAGTTTTTTAATTGCGATAAAATCCTTGGTATTATATAAATTTTTAAATACACACCTTCGCCGCTCTGCATTATCGTGGTTTGATATTAATCCCTTTTTAATAAACTCCACGTGTAAAAGTTTTTAATCGCTTCGAAAATTTTGTCAAACATGTCTGCACACTTTTAAGCAGCTTGAAGCTAAGTAAAACAGCAAAACCAAAAGCTTCGGCTGCCGTTGTTGGCATTGTAATTTTAAAAATTATCAGTAGAGGTGAGTTGCGTTCTGAGTTAAGACATGAAGATTGAATTCTGTATATTTGAATGGAATTTAAAAAACGTTTTTTAGAACCCAAAAATTTCATGCTCTCAAACTCAAACTTTATTCATTCAATTGAACTTTTACGAAATGTATGTCGTATAACGACATAACACTTGTATATTCTTGACCTTGTATACATATGTATATATTTTTTGTTCACACAGACTTAAACAAATTCAACCCATGAATTTTCTCAATATAAGATGTGGGTGTGCGTGTGCTTGTTTGTGTGTGTAAACGATATGTATGTATATGCTGGATAAATATTAGAAGCCAGATCACTTTTACTTGTTTTCTACTAGCTTGCACTTAAATGGGATGTCCACTCTCAGGATGTTACGTAGTATATTCTTTTATTTCAACGGGAGTCTGCGTTTATAGTTGGGCGTCGTAGCTGCCGTCTCCGTTACTAAAATGAAATGTGGCAGGTAATTAAGCGGGCGGAATTGCAAAATTATTGCAACTTATAGCGCAGGATCCAGGAATCTCCATGCTCCTCCCAGACACTGTGTCTGCTTAAGTTAATGAGATGGTAAAATGGAATCTCTGCCCGCGTTGGCCGGGCATTTAGCGTTTAGCTTTCTGCACGTTGTGATTTCACATTTTACCACCAGCTCCTTTAGTAATTTTTGCTTGACTTTTTGTTGAGTTGGCAACATCAAATGCTCCCGGCCAACGGTTTCTAGTAGTTGTCTGCTGTCTACACCTGAGTTGCTTAATGACGAAACTATTATTAATATGCGTGGCAGATAAGACTCCGGCAACGGAGGCCTTTAAATAACACCGACTGACAGCACACTTGAAATAAAAAATAAATAAACATATGCGGAATGCCTCTTAAGAATACAGCATGTTAAATTCGGATCTCTTCACAAATACAGCTCTACAAAATTAAAGCTCAAACAGTCTGTGTTGCTATCCGAGCAATACCACATGTATTTTTAACATTAACATTCATTTCACCAGGGCTACGCCGGTGAATTTTTTACTGACTGACTGACTGACTGATTGGTGATCAACGCACAGCCCAAACCGTAAGAGCTAGGAAGCTGAAATTTTCACTGTAGTTACCTTATGTAATGTAGGTGCACGTTAAGACGGGGTTTCGGGAAATTCCACTCGCAAGTGTGGAAAAATCGCGAAAAACGTTTGTATGTAACTTTTTTGTTTACCATCCGATCGGCCTCAAATTTATTTTCAAAGGTCTTTGTTCAAATTCATTTGAGGGGTGTTTCACACTTTTTGAAAAATCCATCCCTCCTTGGTGCAAATGGGGGTCGAAGATTTGGTGGATGACGTTTTGTGTTCAAATTTATTTCCAAAGATCTATAAGAAAAATCATTTAAGACGTGTTTCACATTTTTCGCAAAATCTAAACTCCTTCGGTGGAAAATGCATTTCAAAGTTTTTTTTGGTGAGTTTTAAGTTTGTTTGATTCCCCTCCGATCAGTTTCAAAATCATTTTCAAAGCTTTTTGAAAACATTGATTTTATAACATACGTGCCACGGGCAAGGCCGGGTTATACCCGCTAGTAGTAAATAAATAAATATAAAGTGGATTATTTAAGTATTATTTCAGCTTATTTTGTAAGGTATTGGTATTTTACATTGTTCGAGTCAAGTCAGTGCTGTACTATTTAATACTATCTGCACTTTTAGAAATGATAATACATCTTAAGAATATATCTGTATATATATATGTATCTGTACTAACGATTGCCACTGATGATGTACATTTGTTAATTTTATGCAAATGCTTCTGCTGGCCGTAAGCCGATGGTCGGCTTTGGTCGGAGTCGGGCACAACCAGCAGAATAATAAGAAAGCGCGATAAACTGGAACTAATTTAGTAAACAAGCTTTGAAAAGGGCACAAGCAACGTGGGCCAACGTGTTGGGCAGACAGACACAAGCATACTCTCATTCTTTTCAAACCCCACCCTTAAACTAAAACAATTCATGTGTGTGAGTGTGCACTTAACGGGTGAAATGGCAGCAGCTCATTTTCTGACATCCTGTGCCACACCATAGCCCTGTTGTTTCTTTCAAATTTAGGAATAGTTTTATGTTATATTATGTTTATTTACTTCGTAATTACCCACAATATTGCAACTTATTATAAAGTCTACTTTATTACATTTTTTTTTGACAAAAACTAAGGAGTACTATCTATATATTCATCAACAATGCGAACCTGTTCCATCGCCACATACCTCACAGCGGCAAAAGACTATGATGAAAAAGACGAGAGTTAAATAGCAGCACATACACACGTAATTGTAATTTTATTTATAGAATTCACATTTATATATTTGCCGAAACGATTTATGTCAAATATTTTAATGTTCCCCCCCCGATTTTTCAATTGATCGATTGTAGATCAAATCCATGTCAAAATCAGACGTTGTTTACCCGAGATTTTCAAAACATTTGATCGTCAAAAAAGTTCTGATTTTCGAGTCCTTACGAGTCCAAATTGGTATACGAGTCGAAAATGGTTCCAAATCGAACACTATTTGGCCGAGATATTCAAAAAATCATCAAAAAAGGTTGACTTTACAAACGAATCGGTTTTTGGTCAACCACTTTTTTTAACCCATCGATTTTTAAAATGTTTGAATGCAGATTGATAGTAGGGATCCCTATGAATTCAAAAAGGTATAATATTTCAAAATCGGACAGCATTTACCCGAGATATTCAATAAAAATCATCAAAAAAGATTCGATTTTCGAACCGACCCCGAATTTGAGAAAAAACGTGATGTAACCCCTTGCCATTTTGATGATTTTGATCAAAATTTAGATTTTTATTTTTTTGATGCCAATCGATAGTACTGATCCTTACGAGTGGAAAATGGTATAAAATTCCCAAATCGAACACTATTTGGCCGAGATATTCAAAAAAATCATCAAAAAAGGTTGACTTTACAAACGAATCGGTTTTTGGCCAACCACTTTTTTTAACCCATCGATTTTTAAAATGTTTGAATGCAGATTGATAGTAGGGATCCCTACGAATTCAAAAAGGTATAATATTTTAAAATCGGACAGCATTTACCCGAGATATTCAATAAAAATCATCAAAAAAGATTCGATTTTCGAACCGACCCCGAATTTGAGAAAAAACGTGATGTAACCCCTTGCCATTTTGATGATTTTGGTCAAAATTTAGATTTTTATTTTTTTGATGCCAATCGATAGTACTGATCCTTACGAGTCGAAAATGGTATAAAATTCCCAAATCGAACACTATTTGGCCGAGATATTCAAAAAATCAAAAAAGGTTGACTTTACAAACGAATCGGTTTTTGGCCAACCACTTTTTCTAACCCATCGATTTTTAAAATGTTTGAATGCAGATTGATAGTTGGGATCCCTACGAATTCAAAAAGGTATAATATTTCAAAATCGGACAGCATTTACCCGAGATATTCAATAAAAATCATCAAAAAAGTTTAGATTTTCGAACCGGCCCCGAATTTGAGAAAAAACGTGATGTAACCCCTTGCCATTTTGATGATTTTGGTCAAAATTTCGATTTTTATTTTTTTGATGCCATTCGATAGAACTGATCCTTACGAGTCGAAAATGGTATAAAATTCCCAAATCGAACACTATTTGGCCGAGATATTCAAAAAATCAAAAAAGGTTGACTTTACAAACGAATCGGTTTTTGGCCAACCACTTTTTTTAACCCATCGATTTTTAAAATGTTTGAATGCAGATTGATAGAAGGAATCCCTACGAATTCAAAAAGGTATAATATTTCAAAATCGGACAGCATTTACCCGAGATATTCAATAAAAAACATCTAAAAAGATTCGATTTTCGAACCGACCCCGAATTTGAGAAAAAACGTGATGTAACCCCTTGCCATTTTGATGATTTTGGTCAAAATTTCGATTTTTATTTTTTTGATGCCATTCGATAGAACTGATCCTTACGAGTCGAAAATGGTATAAAATTCCCAAATCGAACACTATTTGGCCGAGATATTCAAAAAAATCATCAAAAAAGTTTGACTTTACAAACGAATCGGTTTTTGGTCAACCACTTTTTTTAACCCATCGATTTTTAAAATGTTTGAATGCAGATTGATAGTAGGGATCCCTACGAATTCAAAAAGGTATAATATTTTAAAATCGGACACCATTTACCCGAGATATTCAATAAAAATCATCAAAAAAGATTCGATTTTCGAACCGACCCCGAATTTGAGAAAAAACGTGACGTAACCCCTTGCCATTTTGATGATTTTGGTCAAAATTTCGATTTTTATTTTTTTGATGCCATTCGATAGAACTGATCCTTACGAGTCGAAAATGGTATAAAATTCCCAAATCGAACACTATTTGGCCGAGATATTCAAAAAAATCATCAAAAAAGGTTGACTTTACAAACGAATCGGTTTTTGGCCAACCACTTTTTTTAACCCATCGATTTTTAAAATATTTGAATGCAGATTGATAGTAGGGATCCCTATGAATTCAAAAAGGTATAATATTTCAAAATCGGACAGCATTTACCCAAGATATTCAATAAAAATCATCAAAAAAGTTTCGATTTTCGAACCGACCCCGAATTTGAGAAAAAACGTGATGTAACCCCTTGCCATTTTGATGATTTTGGTCAAAATTTAGATTTTTATTTTTTTGATGCCAATCGATAGTACTGATCCTTACGAGTCGAAAATGGTATAAAATTCCCAAATCGAACACTATTTGGCCGAGATATTCAAAAAATCAAAAAAGGTTGACTTTACAAACGAATCGGTTTTTGGCCAACCACTTTTTTTAACCCATCGATTTTTAAAATGTTTGAATGCAGATTGATAGTTGGGATCCCTACGAATTCAAAAAGGTATAATATTTCAAAATCGGACAGCATTTACCCGAGATATTCAATAAAAATCATCAAAAAAGTTTAGATTTTCGAACCGGCCTCGAATTTGAGAAAAAACGTGATGTAACCCCTTGCCATTTTGATGATTTTGATCAAAATTTAGATTTTTATTTTTTTGATGCCAATCGATAGTACTGATCCTTACGAGTGGAAAATGGTATAAAATTCCCAAATCGAACACTATTTGGCCGAGATATTCAAAAAAATCATCAAAAAAGTTTGACTTTACAAACGAATCGGTTTTTGGTCAACCACTTTTTTTAACCCATCGATTTTTAAAATATTTGAATGCAGATTGATAGTAGGGATCCCTATGAATTCAAAAAGGTATAATATTTCAAAATCGGACAGCATTTACCCAAGATATTCAATAAAAATCATCAAAAAAGTTTCGATTTTCGAACCGACCCCGAATTTGAGAAAAAACGTGATGTAACCCCTTGCCATTTTGATGATTTTGGTCAAAATTTAGATTTTTATTTTTTTGATGCCAATCGATAGTACTGATCCTTACGAGTCGAAAATGGTATAAAATTCCCAAATCGAACACTATTTGGCCGAGATATTCAAAAAATCAAAAAAGGTTGACTTTACAAACGAATCGGTTTTTGGCCAACCACTTTTTTTAACCCATCGATTTTTAAAATGTTTGAATGCAGATTGATAGTTGGGATCCCTACGAATTCAAAAAGGTATAATATTTCAAAATCGGACAGCATTTACCCGAGATATTCAATAAAAATCATCAAAAAAGTTTAGATTTTCGAACCGGCCTCGAATTTGAGAAAAAACGTGATGTAACCCCTTGCCATTTTGATGATTTTGATCAAAATTTAGATTTTTATTTTTTTGATGCCAATCGATAGTACTGATCCTTACGAGTGGAAAATGGTATAAAATTCCCAAATCGAACACTATTTGGCCGAGATATTCAAAAAAATCATCAAAAAAGTTTGACTTTACAAACGAATCGGTTTTTGGTCAACCACTTTTTTTAACCCATCGATTTTTAAAATGTTTGAATGCAGATTGATAGTAGGGATCCCTACGAATTCAAAAAGGTATAATATTTTAAAATCGGACAGCATTTACCCGAGATATTCAATAAAAATCATCAAAAAAGATTCGATTTTCGAACCGACCCCGAATTTGAGAAAAAACGTGATGTAATTTTGATGATTTTGGTCAAAATTTAGATTTTTATTTTTTTGATGCCAATCGATAGTACTGATCCTTACGAGTCGAAAATGGTATAAAATTCCCAAATCGAACACTATTTGGCCGAGATATTCAAAAAATCAAAAAAGGTTGACTTTACAAACGAATCGGTTTTTGGCCAACCACTTTTTTCAACCCATCGATTTTTAAAATGTTTGAATGCAGATTGATAGTTGGGATCCCTACGAATTCAAAAAGGTATAATATTTCAAAATCGGACAGCATTTACCCGAGATATTCAATAAAAATCATCAAAAAAGTTTAGATTTTCGAACCGGCCCCGAATTTGAGAAAAAACGTGATGTAACCCCTTGCCATTTTGATGATTTTGATCAAAATTTAGATTTTTATTTTTTTGATGCCAATCGATAGTACTGATCCTTACGAGTGGAAAATGGTATAAAATTCCCAAATCGAACACTATTTGGCCGAGATATTCAAAAAAATCATCAAAAAAGTTTGACTTTACAAACGAATCGGTTTTTGGTCAACCACTTTTTTTAACCCATCGATTTTTAAAATGTTTGAATGATTGATAGTAGGGATCCCTACGAATTCAAAAAGGTATAATATTTTAAAATCGGACAGCATTTACCCGAGATATTCAATAAAAATCATCAAAAAAGATTCGATTTTCGAACCGACCCCGAATTTGAGAAAAAACGTGATGTAATTTTGATGATTTTGGTCAAAATTTAGATTTTTATTTTTTTGATGCCAATCGATAGTACTGATCCTTACGAGTCGAAAATGGTATAAAATTTCCAAATCGAACACTATTTGGCCGAGATATTCAAAAAATCAAAAAAGGTTGACTTTACAAACGAATCGGTTTTTGGCCAACCACTTTTTTTAACCCATCGATTTTTAAAATGTTTGAATGCAGATTGATAGTAGGGATCCCTATGAATTCAAAAAGGTATAATATTTCAAAATCGGACAGCATTTACCCGAGATATTCAATAAAAATCATCAAAAAAGTTTAGATTTTCGAACCGGCCCCGAATTTGAGAAAAAACGTGATGTAACCCCTTGCCATTTTGTTGATTTTGGTCAAAATTTCGATTTTTATTTTTTTGATGCCATTCGATAGAACTGATCCTTACGAGTCGAAAATGGTATAAAATTCCCAACTCGAACACTATTTGGCCGAGATATTCAAAAAAATCATCAAAAAAGGTTGACTTTACAAACGAATCGGTTTTTGGCCAACCACTTTTTTTAACCCATCGATTTTTAAAATGTTTGAATGCAGATTGATAGTAGGGATCCCTATGAATTCAAAAAGGTATAATATTTCAAAATCGGACAGCATTTACCCGAGATATTCAATAAAAATCATCAAAAAAGTTTAGATTTTCGAACCGGCCCCGAATTTGAGAAAAAACGTGATGTAACCCCTTGCCATTTTGATGATTTTGATCAAAATTTAGATTTTTATTTTTTTGATGCCAATCGATAGTACTGATCCTAACGAGTGGAAAATGGTATAAAATTCCCAAATCGAACACTATTTGGCCGAGATATTCAAAAAAATCATCAAAAAAGGTTGACTTTACAAACGAATCGGTTTTTGGTCAACCACTTTTTTTAACCAATCGATTTTTAAAATGTTTGAATGCAGATTGATAGTAGGGATCCCTACGAATTCAAAAAGGTATAATATTTTAAAATCGGACAGCATTTACCCGAGATATTCAATAAAAATCATCAAAAAAGATTCGATTTTCGAACCGACCCCGAATTTGAGAAAAAACGTGATGTAATTTTGATGATTTTGGTCAAAATTTAGATTTTTATTTTTTTGATGCCAATCGATAGTACTGATCCTTACGAGTCGAAAATGGTATAAAATTCCCAAATCGAACACTATTTGGCCGAGATATTCAAAAAATCAAAAAAGGTTGACTTTACAAACGAATCGGTTTTTGGCCAACCACTTTTTTTAACCCATCGATTTTTAAAATGTTTGAATGCAGATTGATAGTAGGGATCCCTATGAATTCAAAAAGGTATAATATTTCAAAATCGGACAGCATTTACCCGAGATATTCAATAAAAATCATCAAAAAAGTTTAGATTTTCGAACCGGCCCCGAATTTGAGAAAAAACGTGATGTAACCCCTTGCCATTTTGTTGATTTTGGTCAAAATTTCGATTTTTATTTTTTTGATGCCATTCGATAGAACTGATCCTTACGAGTCGAAAATGGTATAAAATTCCCAACTCGAACACTATTTGGCCGAGATATTCAAAAAAATCATCAAAAAAGGTTGACTTTACA
Organism: Drosophila lacicola; assembly: GCA_035045355.1. Lineage (NCBI taxonomy): Eukaryota > Metazoa > Arthropoda > Insecta > Diptera > Drosophilidae > Drosophila > Drosophila lacicola. Next base: position 52,388 of record JAWNPB010000148.1, on the reverse strand, counting down.
AACGAATCGGTTTTTGGCCAACCACTTTTTTTAACCCATCGATTTTTAAAATGTTTGAATGCAGATTGATAGTAGGGATCCCTATGAATTCAAAAAGGTATAATATTTCAAAATCGGACAGCATTTACCCGAGATATTCAATAAAAATCATCAAAAAAGTTTAGATTTTCGAACCGGCCCCGAATTTGAGAAAAAACGTGATGTAACCCCTTGCCATTTTGATGATTTTGATCAAAATTTAGATTTTTATTTTTTTGATGCCAATCGATAGTACTGATCCTAACGAGTGGAAAATGGTATAAAATTCCCAAATCGAACACTATTTGGCCGAGATATTCAAAAAAATCATCAAAAAAGGTTGACTTTACAAACGAATCGGTTTTTGGTCAACCACTTTTTTTAACCAATCGATTTTTAAAATGTTTGAATGCAGATTGATAGTAGGGATCCCTACGAATTCAAAAAGGTATAATATTTCAAAATCGGACAGCATTTACCCGAGATATTCAATAAAAAACATCTAAAAAGATTCGATTTTCGAACCGACCCCGAATTTGAGAAAAAACGTGATGTAACCCCTTGCCATTTTGATGATTTTGGTCAAAATTTAGATTTTTATTTTTTTGATGCCAATCGATAGTACTGATCCTTACGAGTCGAAAATGGTATAAAATTCCCAAATCGAACACTATTTGGCCGAGATATTCAAAAAATCAAAAAAGGTTGACTTTACAAACGAATCGGTTTTTGGCCAACCACTTTTTTTAACCCATCGATTTTTAAAATGTTTGAATGCAGATTGATAGAAGGAATCCCTACGAATTCAAAAAGGTATAATATTTCAAAATCGGACAGCATTTACCCGAGATATTCAATAAAAAACATCTAAAAAGATTCGATTTTCGAACCGACCCCGAATTTGAGAAAAAACGTGATGTAACCCCTTGCCATTTTGATGATTTTGGTCAAAATTTCGATTTTTATTTTTTTGATGCCATTCGATAGAACTGATCCTTACGAGTCGAAAATGGTATAAAATTCCCAAATCGAACACTATTTGGCCGAGATATTCAAAAAAATCATCAAAAAAGGTTGACTTTACAAACGAATCGGTTTTTGGTCAACCACTTTTTTTAACCCATCGATTTTTAAAATGTTTGAATGCAGATTGATATAAGGGATCCCTACGAATTCAAAAAGGTATAATATTTTAAAATCGGACAGCATTTACCCGAGATATTCAATAAAAATCATCAAAAAAGATTCGATTTTCGAACCGACCCCGAATTTGAGAAAAAACGTGATGTAACCCCTTGCCATTTTGATGATTTTGGTCAAAATTTCGATTTTTATTTTTTTGATGCCATTCGATAGAACTGATCCTTACGAGTCGAAAATGGTATAAAATTCCCAAATCGAACACTATTTGGCCGAGATATTCAAAAAAATCATCAAAAAAGGTTGACTTTACAAACGAATCGGTTTTTGGTCAACCACTTTTTTTAACCCATCGATTTTTAAAATGTTTGAATGCAGATTGATAGTTGGGATCCCTACGAATTCAAAAAGGTATAATATTTCAAAATCGGACAGCATTTACTCGAGATATTCAATAAAAATCATCAAAAAAGATTCGATTTTCGAACCGACCCCGAATTTGAGAAAAAACGTGATGTAACCCCTTGCAATTTTGTTGATTTTGGTCAAAATTTCGATTTTTATTTTTTTGATGCCATTCGATAGAACTGATCCTTACGAGTCGAAAATGGTATAAAATTCCCAACTCGAACACTATTTGGCCGAGATATTCAAAAAAATCATCAAAAAAGGTTGACTTTACAAACGAATCGGTTTTTGGTCAACCACTTTTTTTAACCCATCGATTTTTAAAATGTTTGAATGCAGATTGATAGTAGGGATCCCTATGAATTCAAAAAGGTATAATATTTCAAAATCGGACAGCATTTACCCGAGATATTTAATAAAAATCATCAAAAAAGATTCGATTTTCGAACCGACCCCGAATTTGAGAAAAAACGTGATGTAACCCCTTGCCATTTTGATGATTTTGATCAAAATTTAGATTTTTATTTTTTTGATGCCAATCGATAGTACTGATCCTTACGAGTGGAAAATGGTATAAAATTCCCAAATCGAACACTATTTGGCCGAGATATTCAAAAAAATCATCAAAAAAGGTTGACTTTACAAACGAATCGGTTTTTGGTCAACCACTTTTTTTAACCCATCGATTTTTAAAATGTTTGAATGCAGATTGATAGAAGGAATTCCTACGAATTCAAAAAGGTATAATATTTCAAAATCGGACAGCATTTACCCGAGATATTCAATAAAGAACATCTAAAAAGATTCGATTTTCGAACCGACCCCGAATTTGAGAAAAAACGTGATGTAACCCCTTGCCATTTTGATGATTTTGGTCAAAATTTCGATTTTTATTTTTTTGATGCCATTCGATAGAACTGATCCTTACGAGTCGAAAATGGTATAAAATTCCCAACTCGAACACTATTTGGCCGAGATATTCAAAAAAATCATCAAAAAAGGTTGACTTTACAAACGAATCGGTTTTTGGTCAACCACTTTTTTTAACCCATCGATTTTTAAAATGTTTGAATGCAGATTGATAGTTGGGATCCCTACGAATTCAAAAAGGTATAATATTTCAAAATCGGACAGCATTTACTCGAGATATTCAATAAAAATCATCAAAAAAGATTCGATTTTCGAACCGACCCCGAATTTGAGAAAAAACGTGATGTAACCCCTTGCCATTTTGTTGATTTTGGTCAAAATTTCGATTTTTATTTTTTTGATGCCATTCGATAGAACTGATCCTTACGAGTCGAAAATGGTATAAAATTCCCAACTCGAACACTATTTGGCCGAGATATTCAAAAAAATCATCAAAAAAGGTTGACTTTACAAACGAATCGGTTTTTGGTCAACCACTTTTTTTAACCCATCGATTTTTAAAATGTTTGAATGCAGATTGATAGTAGGGATCCCTATGAATTCAAAAAGGTATAATATTTCAAAATCGGACAGCATTTACCCGAGATATTCAATAAAAATCATCAAAAAAGATTCGATTTTCGAACCGACCCCGAATTTGAGAAAAAACGTGATGTAACCCCTTGCCATTTTGATGATTTTGATCAAAATTTAGATTTTTATTTTTTTGATGCCAATCGATAGTACTGATCCTTACGAGTGGAAAATGGTATAAAATTCCCAAATCGAACACTATTTGGCCGAGATATTCAAAAAAATCATCAAAAAAGGTTGACTTTACAAACGAATCGGTTTTTGGTCAACCACTTTTTTTAACCCATCGATTTTTAAAATGTTTGAATGCAGATTGATAGTAGGGATCCCTATGAATTCAAAAAGGTATAATATTTCAAAATCGGACAGCATTTACCCGAGATATTCAATAAAAATCATCAAAAAAGATTCGATTTTCGAACCGACCCCGAATTTGAGAAAAAACGTGATGTAACCCCTTGCCATTTTGATGATTTTGGTCAAAATTTCGATTTTTATTTTTTTGATGCCATTCGATAGAACTGATCCTTACGAGTCGAAAATGGTATAAAATTCCCAAATCGAACACTATTTGGCCGAGATATTCAAAAAATCAAAAAAGGTTGACTTTACAAACGAATCGGTTTTTGGCCAACCACTTTTTTTAACCCATCGATTTTTAAAATGTTTGAATGCAGATTGATAGAAGGAATCCCTACGAATTCAAAGAGGTATAATATTTCAAAATCGGACAGCATTTACCCGAGATATTCAATAAAAAACATCTAAAAAGATTCGATTTTCGAACCGACCCCGAATTTGAGAAAAAACGTGATGTAACCCCTTGCCATTTTGATGATTTTGGTCAAAATTTCGATTTTTATTTTTTTGATGCCAATCGATAGAACTGATCCTTACGAGTCGAAAATGGTATAAAATTCCCAAATCGAACACTATTTGGCCGAGATATTCAAAAAAATCATCAAAAAAGGTTGACTTTACAAACGAATCGGTTTTTGGTCAACCACTTTTTTTAACCCATCGATTTTTAAAATGTTTGAATGCAGATTGATAGTTGGGATCCCTACGAATTCAAAAAGGTATAATATTTCAAAATCGGACAGCATTTACCCGAGATATTCAATAAAAATCATCAAAAAAGATTCGATTTTCGAACCGACCCCGAATTTGAGAGAAAACGTGATGTAACCCCTTGCCATTTTGATGATTTTGATCAAAATTTCGATTTTTATTTTTTTGATGCCAATCGATAGTACTGATCCTTACGAGTCGAAAATGGTATAAAATTCCCAAATCGAACACTATTTGGCCGAGATATTCAAAAAAATCATCAAAAAAGGTTGACTTTACAAACGAATCGGTTTTTGGTCAACCACTTTTTTTAACCCATCGATTTTTAAAATGTTTGAATGCAGATTGATAGTAGGGATCCCTACGAATTCAAAAAGGTATAATATTTCAAAATCGGACAGCATTTACCCGAGATATTCAATAAAAATCATCAAAAAAGATTCGATTTTCGAACCGACCCCGAATTTGAGAAAAAACGTGATGTAACCCCTTGCCATTTTGTTGATTTTGGTCAAAATTTCGATTTTTATTTTTTTGATGCCATTCGATAGAACTGATCCTTACGAGTCGAAAATGGTATAAAATTCCCAAATCGAACACTATTTGGCCGAGATATTCCAAAAAACCACTTTTTTTAACCCATCGATTTTTAAAATGTTTGAATGCAGATTGATAGAAGGAATCCCTACGAATTCAAAAAGGTATAATATTTCAAAATCGGACAGCATTTACCCGAGATATTCAATAAAAAACATCTAAAAAGATTCGATTTTCGAACCGACCCCGAATTTGAGAAAAAACGTGATGTAACCCCTTGCCATTTTGATGATTTTGGTCAAAATTTTTATTTTTTGATGCCATTCGATAGAACTGATCCTTACGAGTCGAAAATGGTATAAAATTCCCAAATCGAACACTATTTGGCCGAGATATTCAAAAAAATCATCAAAAAAGGTTGACTTTACAAACGAATCGGTTTTTGGTCAACCACTTTTTTTAACCCATCGATTTTTAAAATGTTTGAATGCAGATTGATAGTAGGGATCCCTACGAATTCAAAAAGGTATAATATTTCAAAATCGGACAGCATTTACTCGAGATATTCAATAAAAATCATCAAAAAAGATTCGATTTTCGAACCGACCCCGAATTTGAGAAAAAACGTGATGTAACCCCTTGCCATTTTGTTGATTTTGGTCAAAATTTCGATTTTTATTTTTTTGATGCCATTCGATAGAACTGATCCTTACGAGTCGAAAATGGTATAAAATTCCCAAATCGAACACTATTTGGCCGAGATATTCAAAAAAAACATCAAAAAAGGTTGACTTTACAAACGAATCGGTTTTTGGTCAACCACTTTTTTTAACCCATCGATTTTTTAAATGTTTGAATGCAGATTGATAGTAGGGATCCCTATGAATTCAAAAAGGTATAATATTTCAAAATCGGACAGCATTTACCCGAGATATTCAATAAAAATCATCAAAAAAGATTCGATTTTCGAACCGACCCCGAATTTGAGAAAAAACGTGATGTAACCCCTTGCCATTTTGATGATTTTGATCAAAATTTAGATTTTTATTTTTTTGATGCCAATCGATAGTACTGATCCTTACGAGTGGAAAATGGTATAAAATTCCCAAATCGAACACTATTTGGCCGAGATATTCAAAAAAATCATCAAAAAAGGTTGACTTTACAAACGAATCGGTTTTTGGTCAACCACTTTTTTTAACCCATCGATTTTTAAAATGTTTGAATGCAGATTGATAGTAGGGATCCCTATGAATTCAAAAAGGTATAATATTTCAAAATCGGACAGCATTTACCCGAGATATTCAATAAAAATAGTCAAAAAAGATTCGATTTTCGAACCGACCCCGAATTTGACAAAAAACGTGATGTAACCCCTTGCCATTTTGATGATTTTGGTCGATTTTTATTTTTTTGATGCCATTCGATAGAACTGATCCTTACGAGTCGAAAATGGTATAAAATTCCCAAATCGAACACTATTTGGCCGAGATATTCAAAAAATCAAAAAAGGTTGACTTTACAAACGAATCGGTTTTTGGCCAACCACTTTTTTTAACCCATCGATTTTTAAAATGTTTGAATGCAGATTGATAGAAGGAATCCCTACGAATTCAAAAAGGTATAATATTTCAAAATCGGACAGCATTTACCCGAGATATTCAATAAAAAACATCTAAAAAGATTCGATTTTCGAACCGACCCCGAATTTGAGAAAAAACGTGATGTAACCCCTTGCCATTTTGATGATTTTGGTCAAAATTTCGATTTTTATTTTTTTGATGCCATTCGATAGAACTGATCCTTACGAGTCGAAAATGGTATAAAATTCCCAAATCGAACACTATTTGGCCGAGATATTCAAAAAAATCATCAAAAAAGGTTGACTTTACAAACGAATCGGTTATTGGTCAACCACTTTTTTTAACCCATCGATTTTTTAAATGTTTGAATGCAGATTGATAGAAGGAATCCCTACGAATTCAAAAAGGTATAATATTTCAAAATCGGACAGCATTTACCCGAGATATTCAATAAAAATCATCAAAAAAGATTCGATTTTCGAACCGACCCTGAATTTGAGAAAAAACGTGATGAAAAAACGGACAGCATTTACTCGAGATATTCAATAAAAATCATCAAAAAAGATTCGATTTTCGAACCGACCCCGAATTTGAGAAAAAACGTGATGTAACCCCTTGCCATTTTGTTGATTTTGGTCAAAATTTCGATTTTTATTTTTTTGATGCCATTCGATAGAACTGATCCTTACGAGTCGAAAATGGTATAAAATTCCCAAATCGAACACTATTTGGCCGAGATATTCAAAAAAAACATCAAAAAAGGTTGACTTTACAAACGAATCGGTTTTTGGTCAACCACTTTTTTTAACCCATCGATTTTTTAAATGTTTGAATGCAGATTGATAGTAGGGATCCCTATGAATTCAAAAAGGTATAATATTTCAAAATCGGACAGCATTTACCCGAGATATTCAATAAAAATCATCAAAAAAGATTCGATTTTCGAACCGACCCCGAATTTGAGAAAAAACGTGATGTAACCCCTTGCCATTTTGATGATTTTGATCAAAATTTAGATTTTTATTTTTTTGATGCCAATCGATAGTACTGATCCTTACGAGTGGAAAATGGTATAAAATTCCCAAATCGAACACTATTTGGCCGAGATATTCAAAAAAATCATCAAAAAAGGTTGACTTTACAAACGAATCGGTTTTTGGTCAACCACTTTTTTTAACCCATCGATTTTTAAAATGTTTGAATGCAGATTGATAGTAGGGATCCCTATGAATTCAAAAAGGTATAATATTTCAAAATCGGACAGCATTTACCCGAGATATTCAATAAAAATAGTCAAAAAAGATTCGATTTTCGAACCGACCCCGAATTTGACAAAAAACGTGATGTAACCCCTTGCCATTTTGATGATTTTGGTCAAAATTTCGATTTTTATTTTTTTGATGCCATTCGATAGAACTGATCCTTACGAGTCGAAAATGGTATAAAATTCCCAAATCGAACACTATTTGGCCGAGATATTCAAAAAATCAAAAAAGGTTGACTTTACAAACGAATCGGTTTTTGGCCAACCACTTTTTTTAACCCATCGATTTTTAAAATGTTTGAATGCAGATTGATAGAAGGAATCCCTACGAATTCAAAGAGGTATAATATTTCAAAATCGGACAGCATTTACCCGAGATATTCAATAAAAAACATCTAAAAAGATTCGATTTTCGAACCGACCCCGAATTTGAGAAAAAACGTGATGTAACCCCTTGCCATTTTGATGATTTTGGTCAAAATTTCGATTTTTATTTTTTTGATGCCAATCGATAGAACTGATCCTTACGAGTCGAAAATGGTATAAAATTCCCAAATCGAACACTATTTGGCCGAGATATTCAAAAAAATCATCAAAAAAGGTTGACTTTACAAACGAATCGGTTTTTGGTCAACCACTTTTTTTAACCCATCGATTTTTAAAATGTTTGAATGCAGATTGATAGTTGGGATCCCTACGAATTCAAAAAGGTATAATATTTCAAAATCGGACAGCATTTACCCGAGATATTCAATAAAAATCATCAAAAAAGATTCGATTTTCGAACCGACCCCGAATTTGAGAAAAAACGTGATGTAACCCCTTGCCATTTTGATGATTTTGATCAAAATTTCGATTTTTATTTTTTTGATGCCAATCGATAGTACTGATCCTTACGAGTGGAAAATGGTATAAAATTCCCAAATCGAACACTATTTGGCCGAGATATTCAAAAAAAATCATCAAAAAAGGTTGACTTTACAAACGAATCGGTTTTTGGTCAACCACTTTTTTTAACCCATCGATTTTTAAAATGTTTGAATGCAGATTGATAGTAGGGATCCCTATGAATTCAAAAAGGTATAATATTTCAAAATCGGACAGCATTTACCCGAGATATTCAATAAAAATCATCAAAAAAGTTTAGATTTTCGAACCGGCCCCGAATTTGAGAAAAAACGTGATGTAACCCCTTGCCATTTTGATGATTTTGATCAAAATTTCGATTTTTATTTTTTTGATGCCAATCGATAGTACTGATCCTTACGAGTGGAAAATGGTATAAAATTCCCAAATCGAACACTATTTGGCCGAGATATTCAAAAAAATCATCAAAAAAGGTTGACTTTACAAACGAATCGGTTTTTGGTCAACCACTTTTTTTAACCCATCGATTTTTAAAATGTTTGAATGCAGATTGATAGTAGGGATCCCTACGAATTCAAAAAGGTATAAAATTTCAAAATTGGACAGCATTTACCCGAGATATTCAATAAAAATCATCAAAAAAGTTTCGATTTTCGAACCGACCCCGAATTTGAGAAAAAACGTGATGTAACCCCTTGCCATTTTGATGATTTTGATCAAAATTTAGATTTTTATTTTTTTGATGCCAATCGATAGTACTGATCCTTACGAGTGGAAAATGGTATAAAATTCCCAAATCGAACACTATTTGGCCGAGATATTCAAAAAAATCATCAAAAAAGGTTGACTTTACAAACGAATCGGTTTTTGGTCAACCACTTTTTTTAACCCATCGATTTTTAAAATGTTTGAATGCAGATTGATAGTAGGGATCCCTATGAATTCAAAAAGGTATAATATTTCAAAATCGGACAGCATTTACCCGAGATATTCAATAAAAATCATCAAAAAAGATTCGATTTTCGAACCGACCCCGAATTTGAGAAAAAACGTGATGTAACCCCTTGCCATTTTGATGATTTTGATCAAAATTTTGATTTTTATTTTTTTGATGCCAATCGATAGTACTGATCCTTACGAGTGGAAAATGGTATAAAATTCCCAAATCGAACACTATTTGGCCGAGATATTCAAAAAAAATCATCAAAAAAGGTTGACTTTACAAACGAATCGGTTTTTGGCCAACCACTTTTTTTAACCCATCGATTTTTAAAATGTTTGAATGCAGATTGATAGTAGGGATCCCTATGAATTCAAAAAGGTATAATATTTCAAAATCGGACAGCATTTACCCGAGATATTCAACAAAAATCATCAAAAAAGATTCGATTTTCGAACCGACCCCGAATTTGAGAAAAAACGTGATGTAACCCCTTGCCATTTTGATGATTTTGATCAAAATTTAGATTTTTATTTTTTTGATGCCAATCGATAGTACTGATCCTTACGAGTGGAAAATGGTATAAAATTCCCAAATCGAACACTATTTGGCCGAGATATTCAAAAAAATCATCAAAAAAGGTTGACTTTACAAACGAATCGGTTTTTGGTCAACCACTTTTTTTAACCCATCGATTTTTAAAATGTTTGAATGCAGATTGATAGTAGGGATCCCTATGAATTCAAAAAGGTATAATATTTCAAAATCGGACAGCATTTACCCGAGATATTCAATAAAAATCATCAAAAAAGTTTAGATTTTCGAACCGGCCCCGAATTTGAGAAAAAACGTGATGTAACCCCTTGCCATTTTGATGATTTTGATCAAAATTTAGATTTTTATTTTTTTGATGCCAATCGATAGTACTGATCCTTACGAGTGGAAAATGGTATAAAATTCCCAAATCGAACACTATTTGGCCGAGATATTCAAAAAAATCATCAAAAAAGGTTGACTTTACAAACGAATCGGATTTTGGTCAACCACTTTTTTTAACCCATCGATTTTTAAAATGTTTGAATGCAGATCGATAGTAGGGATCCCTATGAATTCAAAAAGGTATGATATTTCAAAATCGGACAGCATTTACCCGAGATATTCAACAAAAATCATCAAAAAAGATTCGATTTTCGAACCGACCCCGAATTTGAGAAAAAACGTGCTGTAACCCCTTGCCATTTTGATGATTTTGATGAAAATTTAGATTTTTATTTTTTTGATGCCAATCGATAGTACTGATCCTTACGAGTGGAAAATGGTATAAAATTCCCAAATCGAACACTATTTGGCCGAGATATTCAAAAAAAATCATCAAAAAAGGTTGACTTTACAAACGAATCGGTTTTTGGTCAACCACTTTTTTTAACCCATCGATTTTTAAAATGTTTGAATGCAGATTGATAGTAGGGATCCCTATGAATTCAAAAAGGTATAATATTTCAAAATCGTACAGCATTTACCCGAGATATTCAACAAAAATTATCAAAAAAGTTTAGATTTTCGAACCGGCCCCGAATTTGAGAAAAAACGTGATGTAACCCCTTGCCATTTTGATGATTTTGATCAAAATTTAGATTTTTATTTTTTTGATGCCAATCGATAGTACTGATCCTTACGAGTGGAAAATGGTATAAAATTCCCAAATCGAACACTATTTGGCCGAGATATTCAAAAAAATCATCAAAAAAGGTTGACTTTACAAACGAATCGGTTTTTGGTCAACCACTTTTTTTAACCCATCGATTTTTAAAATGTTTGAATGCAGATTGATAGTAGGGATCCCTACGAATTCAAAAAGGTATAATATTTTAAAATCGGACAGCATTTACCCGAGATATTCAATAAAAATCATCAAAAAAGATTCGATTTTCGAACCGACCCCGAATTTGAGAAAAAACGTGATGTAACCCCTTGCCATTTTGATGATTTTGGTCAAAATTTCGATTTTTATTTTTTTGATGCCATTCGATAGAACTGATCCTTACGAGTCGAAAATGGTATAAAATTCCCAAATCGAACACTATTTGGCCGAGATATTCAAAAAAATCATCAAAAAAGGTTGACTTTACAAACGAATCGGTTTTTGGTCAACCACTTTTTTTAACCCATCGATTTTTAAAATGTTTGAATGCAGATTGATAGTTGGGATCCCTACGAATTCAAAAAGGTATAATACAAAATCCAATATTAAAAAATCATCAAAAAAGATTCGATTTTCGAACCGACCCCGAATTTGAGAAAAAACGTGATGTAACCCCTTGCCATTTTGTTGATTTTGGTCAAAATTTCGATTTTTATTTTTTTGATGCCATTCGATAGAACTGATCCTTACGAGTCGAAAATGGTATAAAATTCCCAAATCGACCACTATTTGGCCGAGATATTCAAAAAAATCATCAAAAAAGGTTGACTTTACAAACGAATCGGTTTTTGGTCAACCACTTTTTTTAACCCATCGATTTTTAAAATGTTTGAATGCAGATTGATAGTAGGGATCCCTATGAATTCAAAAAGGTATAATATTTCAAAATCGGACAGCATTTACCCGAGATATTCAACAAAAATCATCAAAAAAGATTCGATTTTCGAACCGACCCCGAATTTGAGAAAAAACGTGATGTAACCCCTTGCCATTTTGATGATTTTGATCAAAATTTAGATTTTTATTTTTTTGATGCCAATCGATAGTACTGATCCTTACGAGTGGAAAATGGTATAAAATTCCCAAATCGAACACTATTTGGCCGAGATATTCAAAAAAATCATCAAAAAAGGTTGACTTTACAAACGAATCGGTTTTTGGTCAACCACTTTTTTTAACCCATCGATTTTTAAAATGTTTGAATGCAGATTGATAGTAGGGATCCCTATGAATTCAAAAAGGTATAATATTTCAAAATCGGACAGCATTTACCCGAGATATTCAACAAAAATCATCAAAAAAGATTCGATTTTCGAACCGACCCCGAATTTGAGAAAAAACGTGATGTAACCCCTTGCCATTTTGATGATTTTGATCAAAATTTAGATTTTTATTTTTTTGATGCCAATCGATAGTACTGATCCTTACGAGTGGAAAATGGTATAAAATTCCCAAATCGAACACTATTTGGCCGAGATATTCAAAAAAATCATCAAAAAAGGTTGACTTTACAAACGAATCGGTTTTTGGTCAACCACTTTTTTTAACCCATCGATTTTTAAAATGTTTGAATGCAGATTGATAGTAGGGATCCCTATGAATTCAAAAAGGTATAATATTTCAAAATCGGACAGCATTTACCCGAGATATTCAATAAAAATCATCAAAAAAGATTCGATTTTCGAACCGGCCCCGAATTTGAGAAAAAACGTGATGTAACCCCTTGCCATTTTGATGATTTTGATCAAAATTTCGATTTTTATTTTTTTGATGCCAATCGATAGTACTGATCCTTACGAGTGGAAAATGGTATAAAATTCCCAAATCGAACACTATTTGGCCGAGATATTCAAAAAAAATCATCAAAAAAGGTTGACTTTACAAACGAATCGGTTTTTGGTCAACCACTTTTTTTAACCCATCGATTTTTAAAATGTTTGAATGCAGATTGATAGTAGGGATCCCTATGAATTCAAAAAGGTATAATATTTCAAAATCGTACAGCATTTACCCGAGATATTCAACAAAAATTATCAAAAAAGTTTAGATTTTCGAACCGGCCCCGAATTTGAGAAAAAACGTGATGTAACCCCTTGCCATTTTGATGATTTTGATCAAAATTTAGATTTTTATTTTTTTGATGCCAATCGATAGTACTGATCCTTACGAGTGGAAAATGGTATAAAATTCCCAAATCGAACACTATTTGGCCGAGATATTCAAAAAAATCATCAAAAAAGGTTGACTTTACAAACGAATCGGTTTTTGGTCAACCACTTTTTTTAACCCATCAATTTTTAAAATGTTTGAATGCAGATTGATAGTAGGGATCCCTACGAATTCAAAAAGGTATAATATTTTAAAATCGGACAGCATTTACCCGAGATATTCAATAAAAATCATCAAAAAAGATTCGATTTTCGAACCGACCCCGAATTTGAGAAAAAACGTGATGTAACCCCTTGCCATATTGATGATTTTGGTCAAAATTTCGATTTTTATTTTTTTGATGCCATTCGATAGAACTGATCCTTACGAGTCGAAAATGGTATAAAATTCCCAAATCGAACACTATTTGGCCGAGATATTCAAAAAAATCATCAAAAAAGGTTGACTTTACAAACGAATCGGTTTTTGGTCAACCACTTTTTTTAACCCATCGATTTTTAAAATGTTTGAATGCAGATTGATAGTTGGGATCCCTACGAATTCAAAAAGGTATAATATTTAAAAGGACAATCCCGAGAATCAAAAAAATCATCAAAAAAGATTCGATTTTCGAACCGACCCCGAATTTGAGAAAAAACGTGATGTAACCCCTTGCCATTTTGTTGATTTTGGTCAAAATTTCGATTTTTATTTTTTTGATGCCATTCGATAGAACTGATCCTTACGAGTCGAAAATGGTATAAAATTCCCAAATCGACCACTATTTGGCCGAGATATTCAAAAAAATCATCAAAAAAGGTTGACTTTACAAACGAATCGGTTTTTGGTCAACCACTTTTTTTAACCCATCGATTTTTAAAATGTTTGAATGCAGATTGATAGTAGGGATCCCTATGAATTCAAAAAGGTATAATATTTCAAAATCGGACAGCATTTACCCGAGATATTCAACAAAAATCATCAAAAAAGATTCGATTTTCGAACCGACCCCGAATTTGAGAAAAAACGTGATGTAACCCCTTGCCATTTTGATGATTTTGATCAAAATTTAGATTTTTATTTTTTTGATGCCAATCGATAGTACTGATCCTTACGAGTGGAAAATGGTATAAAATTCCCAAATCGAACACTATTTGGCCGAGATATTCAAAAAAATCATCAAAAAAGGTTGACTTTACAAACGAATCGGTTTTTGGTCAACCACTTTTTTTAACCCATCGATTTTTAAAATGTTTGAATGCAGATTGATAGTAGGGATCCCTATGAATTCAAAAAGGTATAATATTTCAAAATCGGACAGCATTTACCCGAGATATTCAACAAAAATCATCAAAAAAGATTCGATTTTCGAACCGACCCCGAATTTGAGAAAAAACGTGATGTAACCCCTTGCCATTTTGATGATTTTGATCAAAATTTAGATTTTTATTTTTTTGATGCCAATCGATAGTACTGATCCTTACGAGTGGAAAATGGTATAAAATTCCCAAATCGAACACTATTTGGCCGAGATATTCAAAAAAAATCATCAAAAAAGGTTGACTTTACAAACGAATCGGTTTTTGGTCAACCACTTTTTTTAACCCATCGATTTTTAAAATGTTTGAATGCAGATTGATAGTAGGGATCCCTATGAATTCAAAAAGGTATAATATTTCAAAATCGGACAGCATTTACCCGAGATATTCAACAAAAATTATCAAAAAAGTTTAGATTTTCGAACCGGCCCCGAATTTGAGAAAAAACGTGATGTAACCCCTTGCCATTTTGATGATTTTGATCAAAATTTCGATTTTTATTTTTTTGATGCCAATCGATAGTACTGATCCTTACGAGTGGAAAATGGTATAAAATTCCCAAATCGAACACTATTTGGCCGAGATATTCAAAAAAATCATCAAAAAAGGTTGACTTTACAAACGAATCGGTTTTTGGTCAACCACTTTTTTTAACCCATCGATTTTTAAAATGTTTGAATGCAGATTGATAGTAGGGATCCCTACGAATTCAAAAAGGTATAAAATTTCAAAATCGGACAGCATTTACCCGAGATATTCAATAAAAATCATCAAAAAAGTTTCGATTTTCGAACCGACCCCGAATTTGAGAAAAAACGTGATGTAACCCCTTGCCATTTTGATGATTTTGATCAAAATTTAGATTTTTATTTTTTTGATGCCAATCGATAGTACTGATCCTTACGAGTGGAAAATGGTATAAAATTCCCAAATCGAACACTATTTGGCCGAGATATTCAAAAAAATCATCAAAAAAGGTTGACTTTACAAACGAATCGGTTTTTGGTCAACCACTTTTTTTAACCCATCGATTTTTAAAATGTTTGAATGCAGATTGATAGTAGGGATCCCTATGAATTCAAAAAGGTATAATATTTCAAAATCGGACAGCATTTACCCGAGATATTCAATAAAAATCATCAAAAAAGATTCGATTTTCGAACCGACCCCGAATTTGAGAAAAAACGTGATGTAACCCCTTGCCATTTTGATGATTTTGATGAAAATTTAGATTTTTATTTTTTTGATGCCAATCGATAGTACTGATCCTTACGAGTGGAAAATGGTATAAAATTCCCAAATCGAACACTATTTGGCCGAGATATTCAAAAAAAATCATCAAAAAAGGTTGACTTTACAAACGAATCGGTTTTTGGTCAACCACTTTTTTTAACCCATCGATTTTTAAAATGTTTGAATGCAGATTGCTAGTAGGGATCCCTATGAATTCAAAAAGGTATAATATTTCAAAATCGGACAGCATTTACCCGAGATATTCAACAAAAATCATCAAAAAAGATTCGATTTTCGAACCGACCCCGAATTTGAGAAAAAACGTGATGTAACCCCTTGCCATTTTGATGATTTTGATCAAAATTTAGATTTTTATTTTTTTGATGCCAATCGATAGTACTGATCCTTACGAGTGGAAAATGGTATAAAATTCCCAAATCGAACACTATTTGGCCGAGATATTCAAAAAAATCATCAAAAAAGGTTGACTTTACAAACGAATCGGTTTTTGGTCAACCACTTTTTTTAACCCATCGATTTTTAAAATGTTTGAATGCAGATTGATAGTAGGGATCCCTATGAATTCAAAAAGGTATAATATTTCAAAATCGGACAGCATTTACCCGAGATATTCAATAAAAATCATCAAAAAAGATTCGATTTTCGAACCGACCACGAATTTGAGAAAAAACGTGATGTAACCCCTTGCCATTTTGATGATTTTGATCAAAATTTAGATTTTTATTTTTTTGATGCCAATCGATAGTACTGATCCTTACGAGTGGAAAATGGTATAAAATTCCCAAATCGAACACTATTTGGCCGAGATATTCAAAAAAAATCATCAAAAAAGGTTGACTTTACAAACGAATCGGTTTTTGGTCAACCACTTTTTTTAACCCATCGATTTTTAAAATGTTTGAATGCAGATTGCTAGTAGGGATCCCTATGAATTCAAAAAGGTATAATATTTCAAAATCGGACAGCATTTACCCGAGATATTCAACAAAAATCATCAAAAAAGATTCGATTTTCGAACCGACCCCGAATTTGAGAAAAAACGTGATGTAACCCCTTGCCATTTTGATGATTTTGATCAAAATTTAGATTTTTATTTTTTTGATGCCAATCGATAGTACTGATCCTTACGAGTGGAAAATGGTATAAAATTCCCAAATCGAACACTATTTGGCCGAGATATTCAAAAAAATCATCAAAAAAGGTTGACTTTACAAACGAATCGGTTTTTGGTCAACCACTTTTTTTAACCCATCGATTTTTAAAATGTTTGAATGCAGATTGATAGTAGGGATCCCTATGAATTCAAAAAGGTATAATATTTCAAAATCGGACAGCATTTACCCGAGATATTCAATAAAAATCATCAAAAAAGTTTAGATTTTCGAACCGGCCCCGAATTTGAGAAAAAACGTGATGTAACCCCTTGCCATTTTGATGATTTTGATCAAAATTTAGATTTTTATTTTTTTGATGCCAATCGATAGTACTGATCCTTACGAGTGGAAAATGGTATAAAATTCCCAAATCGAACACTATTTGGCCGAGATATTCAAAAAAATCATCAAAAAAGGTTGACTTTACAAACGAATCGGATTTTGGTCAACCACTTTTTTTAACCCATCGATTTTTAAAATGTTTGAATGCAGATCGATAGTAGGGATCCCTATGAATTCAAAAAGGTATGATATTTCAAAATCGGACAGCATTTACCCGAGATATTCAACAAAAATCATCAAAAAAGATTCGATTTTCGAACCGACCCCGAATTTGAGAAAAAACGTGATGTAACCCCTTGCCATTTTGATGATTTTGATGAAAATTTAGATTTTTATTTTTTTGATGCCAATCGATAGTACTGATCCTTACGAGTGGAAAATGGTATAAAATTCCCAAATCGAACACTATTTGGCCGAGATATTCAAAAAAAATCATCAAAAAAGGTTGACTTTACAAACGAATCGGTTTTTGGTCAACCACGTTTTTTAACCCATCGATTTTTAAAATGTTTGAATGCAGATTGATAGTAGGGATCCCTATGAATTCAAAAAGGTATAATATTTCAAAATCGGACAGCATTTACCCGAGATATTCAACAAAAATTATCAAAAAAGTTTAGATTTTCGAACCGGCCCCGAATTTGAGAAAAAACGTGATGTAACCCCTTGCCATTTTGATGATTTTGATCAAAATTTAGATTTTTATTTTTTTGATGCCAATCGATAGTACTGATCCTTACGAGTGGAAAATGGTATAAAATTCCCAAATCGAACACTATTTGGCCGAGATATTCAAAAAAATCATCAAAAAAGGTTGACTTTACAAACGAATCGGTTTTTGGTCAACCACTTTTTTTAACCCATCAATTTTTTAAATGTTTGAATGCAGATTGATAGTAGGGATCCCTACGAATTCAAAAAGGTATAATATTTTAAAATCGGACAGCATTTACCCGAGATATTCAATAAAAATCATCAAAAAAGATTCGATTTTCGAACCGACCCCGAATTTGAGAAAAAACGTGATGTAACCCCTTGCCATTTTGATGATTTTGGTCAAAATTTCGATTTTTATTTTTTTGATGCCATTCGATAGAACTGATCCTTACGAGTCGAAAATGGTATAAAATTCCCAAATCGAACACTATTTGGCCGAGATATTCAAAAAAATCATCAAAAAAGGTTGACTTTACAAACGAATCGGTTTTTGGTCAACCACTTTTTTTAACCCATCGATTTTTAAAATGTTTGAATGCAGATTGATAGTTGGGATCCCTACGAATTCAAAAAAGTATAATAAAAATCATCAAAAAAGATTCGATTTTCGAACCGACCCCGAATTTGAGAAAAAACGTGATGTAACCCCTTGCCATTTTGTTGATTTTGGTCAAAATTTCGATTTTTATTTTTTTGATGCCATTCGATAGAACTGATCCTTACGAGTCGAAAATGGTATAAAATTCCCAAATCGAACACTATTTGGCCGAGATATTCAAAAAAATCATCAAAAAAGGTTGACTTTACAAACGAATCGGTTTTTGGTCAACCACTTTTTTTAACCCATCGATTTTTAAAATGTTTGAATGCAGATTGATAGTAGGGATCCCTATGAATTCAAAAAGGTATAATATTTCAAAATCGGACAGCATTTACCCGAGATATTCAATAAAAATCATCAAAAAAGATTCGATTTTCGAACCGACCCCGAATTTGAGAAAAAACGTGATGTAACCCCTTGCCATTTTGATGATTTTGATCAAAATTTCGTTTTTTATTTTTTTGATGCCAATCGATAGTACTGATCCTTACGAGTCGAAAATGGTATAAAATTCCCAAATCGAACACTATTTGGCCGAGATATTCAAAAAAATCATCAAAAACGGTTGACTTTACAAACGAATCGGTTTTTGGTCAACCACTTTTTTTAACCCATCGATTTTTAAAATGTTTGAATGCAGATTGATAGTAGGGATCCCTACGAATTCAAAAAGGTATAATATTTCAAAATCGGACAGCATTTACCCGAGATATTCAATAAAAAACCACTTTTTTTAACCCATCGATTTTTAAAATGTTTGAATGCAGATTGATAGTAGGGATCCCTACGAATTCAAAAAGGTATAATATTTCAAAATCGGACAGCATTTACCCGAGATATTCAATAAAAATCATCAAAAAAGTTTCGATTTTCGAACCGACCCCGAATTTGAGAAAAAACGTGATGTAACCCCTTGCCATTTTGATGATTTTGATCAAAATTTCAATTTTTATTTTTTTGATGCCAATCGATAGTACTGATCCTTACGAGTCGAAAATGGTATAAAATTCCCAAATCGAACACTATTTGGCCGAGATATTCAAAAAAATCATCAAAAAAGGTTGACTTTACAAACGAATCGGTTTTTGGTCAACCACTTTTTTTAACCCATCGATTTTTAAAATGTTTGAATGCAGATTGATAGTTGGGATCCCTACGAATTCAAAAAAGTATAATAAAAAAAATAAAAAATCATCAAAAAAGATTCGATTTTCGAACCGACCCCGAATTTGAGAAAAAACGTGATGTAACCCCTTGCCATTTTGTTGATTTTGGTCAAAATTTCGATTTTTATTTTTTTGATGCCATTCGATAGAACTGATCCTTACGAGTCGAAAATGGTATAAAATTCCCAAATCGAACACTATTTGGCCGAGATATTCAAAAAAATCATCAAAAAAGGTTGACTTTACAAACGAATCGGTTTTTGGTCAACCACTTTTTTTAACCCATCGATTTTTAAAATGTTTGAATGCAGATTGATAGTAGGGATCCCTATGAATTCAAAAAGGTATAATATTTCAAAATCGGACAGCATTTACCCGAGATATTCAATAAAAATCATCAAAAAAGATTCGATTTTCGAACCGACCCCGAATTTGAGAAAAAACGTGATGTAACCCCTTGCCATTTTGATGATTTTGATCAAAATTTCGTTTTTTATTTTTTTGATGCCAATCGATAGTACTGATCCTTACGAGTCGAAAATGGTATAAAATTCCCAAATCGAACACTATTTGGCCGAGATATTCAAAAAAATCATCAAAAACGGTTGACTTTACAAACGAATCGGTTTTTGGTCAACCACTTTTTTTAACCCATCGATTTTTAAAATGTTTGAATGCAGATTGATAGTAGGGATCCCTACGAATTCAAAAAGGTATAATATTTCAAAATCGGACAGCATTTACCCGAGATATTCAATAAAAAACCACTTTTTTTAACCCATCGATTTTTAAAATGTTTGAATGCAGATTGATAGTAGGGATCCCTACGAATTCAAAAAGGTATAATATTTCAAAATCGGACAGCATTTACCCGAGATATTCAATAAAAATCATCAAAAAAGTTTCGATTTTCGAACCGACCCCGAATTTGAGAAAAAACGTGATGTAACCCCTTGCCATTTTGATGATTTTGATCAAAATTTCAATTTTTATTTTTTTGATGCCAATCGATAGTACTGATCCTTACGAGTCGAAAATGGTATAAAATTCCCAAATCGAACACTATTTGGCCGAGATATTCAAAAAAATCATCAAAAAAGGTTGACTTTACAAACGAATCGGTTTTTGGTCAACCACTTTTTTTAACCCATCGATTTTTAAAATGTTTGAATGCAGATTGATAGTAGGGATCCCTACGAATTCAAAAAGGTATAATATTTCAAAATCGGACAGCATTTACCCGAGATATTCAATAAAAATCATCAAAAAAGTTTCGATTTTCGAACCGACCCCGAATTTGAGAAAAAACGTGATGTAACCCCTTGCCATTTTGATGATTTTGATCAAAATTTCGATTTTTATTTTTTTGATGCCAATCGATAGTACTGATCCTTACGAGTCGAAAATGGTATAAAATTCCCAAATCGAACACTATTTGGCCGAGATATTCAAAAAAATCATCAAAAAAGGTTGACTTTACAAACGAATCGGTTTTTGGTCAACCACTTTTTTTAACCCATCGATTTTTAAAATGTTTGAATGCAGATTGATAGTAGGGATCCCTACGAATTCAAAAAGGTATAATATTTCAAAATCGGACAGCATTTACCCGAGATATTCAATAAAAATCATCAAAAAAGATTCGATTCCGAATTTGAGAAAAAACGTGATGTAACCCCTTGCCATTTTGATGATTTTGATGCCAATCGATAGTACTGATCCTTACGAGTCGAAAATGGTATAAAATTCCCAAATCGAACACTATTTGGCCGAGATATTCAAAAAAATCATCAAAAAAGGTTGACTTTACAAACGAATCGGTTTTTGGTCAACCACTTTTTTTAACCCATCGATTTTTAAAATGTTTGAATGCAGATTGATAGTAGGGATCCCTACGAATTCAAAAAGGTATAATATTTTAAAATCGGACAGCATTTACCCGAGATATTCAATAAAAATCATCAAAAAAGATTCGATTTTCGAACCGACCCCGAATTTGAGAAAAAACGTGATGTAACCCCTTGCCATTTTGATGATTTTGGTCAAAATTTCGATTTTTATTTTATTGATGCCATTCGATAGAACTGATCCTTACGAGTCGAAAATGGTATAAAATTCCCAAATCGAACACTATTTGGCCGAGATATTCAAAAAAATCATCAAAAAAGGTTGACTTTACAAACGAATCGGTTTTTGGTCAACCACTTTTTTTAACCCATCGATTTTTAAAATGTTTGAATGCAGATTGATAGTAGGGATCCCTACGAATTCAAAAAGGTATAAAATTTCAAAATCGGACAGCATTTACCCGAGATATTCAATAAAAATCATCAAAAAAGTTTCGATTTTCGAACCGACCCCGAATTTGAGAAAAAACGTGATGTAACCCCTTGCCATTTTGATGATTTTGATCAAAATTTCAATTTTTATTTTTTTGATGCCAATCGATAGTACTGATCCTTACGAGTCGAAAATGGTATAAAATTTCCAAATCGAACACTATTTGGCCGAGATATTCAAAAAAATCATCAAAAAAGGTTGACTTTACAAACAAATCGGTTTTTGGTCAACCACTTTTTTTAACCCATCGATTTTTAAAATGTTTGAATGCAGATTGATAGTAGGGATCCCTACGAATTCAAAAAGGTATAATATTTCAAAATCGGACAGCATTTACCCGAGATATTCAATAAAAATCATCAAAAAAGTTTCGATTTTCGAACCGACCCCGAATTTGAGAAAAAACGTGATGTAACCCCTTGCCATTTTGATGATTTTGATCAAAATTTCGATTTTTATTTTTTTGATGCCAATCGATAGTACTGATCCTTACGAGTCGAAAATGGTATAAAATTCCCAAATCGAACACTATTTGGCCGAGATATTCAAAAAAATCATCAAAAAAGGTTGACTTTACAAACGAATCGGTTTTTGGTCAACCACTTTTTTTAACCCATCGATTTTTAAAATGTTTGAATGCAGATTGATAGTAGGGATCCCTACGAATTCAAAAAGGTATAATATTTCAAAATCGGACAGCATTTACCCGAGATATTTTCGAACCGACCCCGAATTTGAGAAAAAACGTGATGTAACCCCTTGCCATTTTGATGATTTTGATCAAAATTTCAATTTTTATTTTTTTGATGCCAATCGATAGTACTGATCCTTACGAGTCGAAAATGGTATAAAATTCCCAAATCGAACACTATTTGGCCGAGATATTCAAAAAAATCATCAAAAAAGGTTGACTTTACAAACGAATCGGTTTTTGGTCAACCACTTTTTTTAACCCATCGATTTTTAAAATGTTTGAATGCAGATTGATAGTAGGGATCCCTACGAATTCAAAAAGGTATAATATTTCAAAATCGGACAGCATTTACCCGAGATATTCAATAAAAATCATCAAAAAAGTTTCGATTTTCGAACCGACCCCGAATTTGAGAAAAAACGTGATGTAACCCCTTGCCATTTTGATGATTTTGATCAAAATTTCGATTTTTATTTTTTTGATGCCAATCGATAGTACTGATCCTTACGAGTCGAAAATGGTATAAAATTCCCAAATCGAACACTATTTGGCCGAGATATTCAAAAAAATCATCAAAAAAGGTTGACTTTACAAACGAATCGGTTTTTGGTCAACCACTTTTTTTAACCCATCGATTTTTAAAATGTTTGAATGCAGATTGATAGTAGGGATCCCTACGAATTCAAAAAGGTATAATATTTCAAAATCGGACAGCATTTACCCGAGATATTCAATAAAAATCATCAAAAAAGATTCGATTCCGAATTTGAGAAAAAACGTGATGTAACCCCTTGCCATTTTGATGATTTTGATGCCAATCGATAGTACTGATCCTTACGAGTCGAAAATGGTATAAAATTCCCAAATCGAACACTATTTGGCCGAGATATTCAAAAAAATCATCAAAAAAGGTTGACTTTACAAACGAATCGGTTTTTGGTCAACCACTTTTTTTAACCCATCGATTTTTAAAATGTTTGAATGCAGATTGATAGTAGGGATCCTTACGAATTCAAAAAGGTATAATATTTTAAAATCGGACAGCATTTACCCGAGATATTCAATAAAAATCATCAAAAAAGATTCGATTTTCGAACCGACCCCGAATTTGAGAAAAAACGTGATGTAACCCCTTGCCATTTTGATGATTTTGGTCAAAATTTCGATTTTTATTTTATTGATGCCATTCGATAGAACTGATCCTTACGAGTCGAAAATGGTATAAAATTCCCAAATCGAACACTATTTGGCCGAGATATTCAAAAAAATCATCAAAAAAGGTTGACTTTACAAACGAATCGGTTTTTGGTCAACCACTTTTTTTAACCCATCGATTTTTAAAATGTTTGAATGCAGATTGATAGTAGGGATCCCTACGAATTCAAAAAGGTATAATATTTCAAAATCGGACAGCATTTACCCGAGATATTCAATAAAAATCATCGAAAAAGATTCGATTTTCGAACCGACCCCGAATTTGAGAAAAAACGTGATGTAACCCCTTGCCATTTTGATGATTTTGATCAAAATTTCGATTTTTATTTTTTTGATGCCAATCGATAGTACTGATCCTTACGAGTGGAAAATGGTATAAAATTCCCAAATCGAACACTATTTGGCCGAGATATTCAAAAAAATCATCAAAAAAGGTTGACTTTACAAACGAATCGGTTTTTGGTCAACCACTTTTTTTAACCCATCGATTTTTAAAATGTTTGAATGCAGATTGATAGTAGGGATCCCTACGAATTCAAAAAGGTATAATATTTCAAAATCGGACAGCATTTACCCGAGATATTCAATAAAAATCATCAAAAAAGTTTCGATTTTCGAACCGACCCCGAATTTGAGAAAAAACGTGATGTAACCCCTTGCCATTTTGATGATTTTGATCAAAATTTCGATTTTTATTTTTTTGATGCCAATCGATAGTACTGATCCTTACGAGTCGAAAATGGTATAAAATTCCCAAATCGAACACTATTTGGCCGAGATATTCAAAAAAATCATCAAAAAAGGTTGACTTTACAAACGAATCGGTTTTTGGTCAACCACTTTTTTTAACCCATCGATTTTTAAAATGTTTGAATGCAGATTGATAGTAGGGATCCCTACGAATTCAAAAAGGTATAATATTTCAAAATCGGACAGCATTTACCCGAGATATTCAATAAAAATCATCAAAAAAGATTCGATTTTCGAACCGACCCCGAATTTGAGAAAAAACGTGATGTAACCCCTTGCCATTTTGATGATATTGATCAAAATTTCGATTTTTATGTTTTTGATGCCAATCGATAGTACTGATCCTTACGAGTGGAAAATGGTATAAAATTCCCAAATCGAACACTATTTGGCCGAGATATTCAAAAAAATCATCAAAAAAGGTTGACTTTACAAACGAATCGGTTTTTGGTCAACCACTTTTTTTAACCCATCGATTTTTAAAATGTTTGAATGCAGATTGATAGTAGGGATCCCTACGAATTCAAAAAGGTATAATATTTTAAAATCGGACAGCATTTACCCGAGATATTCAATAAAAATCATCAAAAAAGTTTCGATTTTCGAACCGACCCCGAATTTGAGAAAAAACGTGATGTAACCCCTTGCCATTTTGATGATTTTGATCAAAATTTCGATTTTTATTTTTTTGATGCCAATCGATAGTACTGATCCTTACGAGTCGAAAATGGTATAAAATTCCCAAATCGAACACTATTTGGCCGAGATATTCAAAAAAATCATCAAAAAAGGTTGACTTTACAAACGAATCGGTTTTTGGTCAACCACTTTTTTTAACCCATCGATTTTTAAAATGTTTGAATGCAGATTGATAGTAGGGATCCCTACGAATTCAAAAAGGTATAATATTTCAAAATCGGACAGCATTTACCCGAGATATTCAATAAAAATCATCAAAAAAGATTCGATTTTCGAACCGACCCCGAATTTGAGAAAAAACGTGATGTAACCCCTTGCCATTTTGATGATTTTGATCAAAATTTCGATTTTTATTTTTTTGATGCCAATCGATAGTACTGATCCTTACGAGTGGAAAATGGTATAAAATTCCCAAATCGAACACTATTTGGCCGAGATATTCAAAAAAATCATCAAAAAAGGTTGACTTTACAAACGAATCGGTTTTTGGTCAACCACTTTTTTTAACCCATCGATTTTTAAAATGTTTGAATGCAGATTGATAGTAGGGATCCCTACGAATTCAAAAAGGTATAATATTTCAAAATCGGACAGCATTTACCCGAGATATTCAATAAAAATCATCAAAAAAGATTCGATTTTCGAACCGACCCCGAATTTGAGAAAAAACGTGATGTAACCCCTTGCCATTTTGATGATTTTGATCAAAATTTCGATTTTTATTTTTTTGATGCCAATCGATAGTACTGATCCTTACGAGTGGAAAATGGTATAAAATTCCCAAATCGAACACTATTTGGCCGAGATATTCAAAAAAATCATCAAAAAAGGTTGACTTTACAAACGAATCGGTTTTTGGTCAACCACTTTTTTTAACCCATCGATTTTTAAAATGTTTGAATGCAGATTGATAGTAGGGATCCCTACGAATTCAAAAAGGTATAATATTTTAAAATCGGACAGCATTTACCCGAGATATTCAATAAAAATCATCAAAAAAGTTTCGATTTTCGAACCGACCCCGAATTTGAGAAAAAACGTGATGTAACCCCTTGCCATTTTGATGATTTTGATCAAAATTTCGATTTTTATTTTTTTGATGCCAATCGATAGTACTGATCCTTACGAGTCGAAAATGGTATAAAATTCCCAAATCGAACACTATTTGGCCGAGATATTCAAAAAAATCATCAAAAAAGGTTGACTTTACAAACGAATCGGTTTTTGGTCAACCACTTTTTTTAACCCATCGATTTTTAAAATGTTTGAATGCAGATTGATAGTAGGGATCCCTACGAATTCAAAAAGGTATAATATTTCAAAATCGGACAGCATTTACCCGAGATATTCAATAAAAATCATCGAAAAAGATTCGATTTTCGAACCGACCCCGAATTTGAGAAAAAACGTGATGTAACCCCTTGCCATTTTGATGATTTTGATCAAAATTTCGATTTTTATTTTTTTGATGCCAATCGATAGTACTGATCCTTACGAGTGGAAAATGGTATAAAATTCCCAAATCGAACACTATTTGGCCGAGATATTCAAAAAAATCATCAAAAAAGGTTGACTTTACAAACGAATCGGTTTTTGGTCAACCACTTTTTTTAACCCATCGATTTTTAAAATGTTTGAATGCAGATTGATAGTAGGGATCCCTACGAATTCAAAAAGGTATAATATTTCAAAATCGGACAGCATTTACCCGAGATATTCAATAAAAATCATCAAAAAAGTTTCGATTTTCGAACCGACCCCGAATTTGAGAAAAAACGTGATGTAACCCCTTGCCATTTTGATGATTTTGATCAAAATTTCGATTTTTATTTTTTTGATGCCAATCGATAGTACTGATCCTTACGAGTCGAAAATGGTATAAAATTCCCAAATCGAACACTATTTGGCCGAGATATTCAAAAAAATCATCAAAAAAGGTTGACTTTACAAACGAATCGGTTTTTGGTCAACCACTTTTTTTAACCCATCGATTTTTAAAATGTTTGAATGCAGATTGATAGTAGGGATCCCTACGAATTCAAAAAGGTATAATATTTCAAAATCGGACAGCATTTACCCGAGATATTCAATAAAAATCATCAAAAAAGATTCGATTTTCGAACCGACCCCGAATTTGAGAAAAAACGTGATGTAACCCCTTGCCATTTTGATGATTTTGATCAAAATTTCGATTTTTATTTTTTTGATGCCAATCGATAGTACTGATCCTTACGAGTGGAAAATGGTATAAAATTCCCAAATCGAACACTATTTGGCCGAGATATTCAAAAAAATCATCAAAAAAGGTTGACTTTACAAACGAATCGGTTTTTGGTCAACCACTTTTTTTAACCCATCGATTTTTAAAATGTTTGAATGCAGATTGATAGTAGGGATCCCTACGAATTCAAAAAGGTATAATATTTCAAAATCGGACAGCATTTACCCGAGATATTCAATAAAAATCATCAAAAAAGATTCGATTTTCGAACCGACCCCGAATTTGAGAAAAAACGTGATGTAACCCCTTGCCATTTTGATGATTTTGATCAAAATTTCGATTTTTATTTTTTTGATGCCAATCGATAGTACTGATCCTTACGAGTGGAAAATGGTATAAAATTCCCAAATCGAACACTATTTGGCCGAGATATTCAAAAAAATCATCAAAAAAGGTTGACTTTACAAACGAATCGGTTTTTGGTCAACCACTTTTTTTAACCCATCGATTTTTAAAATGTTTGAATGCAGATTGATAGTAGGGATCCCTACGAATTCAAAAAGGTATAATATTTTAAAATCGGACAGCATTTACCCGAGATATTCAATAAAAATCATCAAAAAAGTTTCGATTTTCGAACCGACCCCGAATTTGAGAAAAAACGTGATGTAACCCCTTGCCATTTTGATGATTTTGATCAAAATTTCGATTTTTATTTTTTTGATGCCAATCGATAGTACTGATCCTTACGAGTCGAAAATGGTATAAAATTCCCAAATCGAACACTATTTGGCCGAGATA
The DNA here is from genome assembly GCA_035045355.1 of Drosophila lacicola. Classification (NCBI taxonomy): domain Eukaryota; kingdom Metazoa; phylum Arthropoda; class Insecta; order Diptera; family Drosophilidae; genus Drosophila; species Drosophila lacicola. The sequence continues at coordinate 23,934 of JAWNPB010000148.1, read as the reverse complement.
TTCAAAAAAATCATCAAAAAAGGTTGACTTTACAAACGAATCGGTTTTTGGTCAACCACTTTTTTTAACCCATCGATTTTTAAAATGTTTGAATGCAGATTGATAGTAGGGATCCCTACGAATTCAAAAAGGTATAATATTTCAAAATCGGACAGCATTTACCCGAGATATTCAATAAAAATCATCGAAAAAGATTCGATTTTCGAACCGACCCCGAATTTTAGAAAAAACGTGATGTAACCCCTTGCCATTTTGATGATTTTGATCAAAATTTCGATTTTTATTTTTTTGATGCCAATCGATAGTACTGATCCTTACGAGTGGAAAATGGTATAAAATTCCCAAATCGAACACTATTTGGCCGAGATATTCAAAAAAATCATCAAAAAAGGTTGACTTTACAAACGAATCGGTTTTTGGTCAACCACTTTTTTTAACCCATCGATTTTTAAAATGTTTGAATGCAGATTGATAGTAGGGATCCCTACGAATTCAAAAAGGTATAATATTTCAAAATCGGACAGCATTTACCCGAGATATTCAATAAAAATCATCAAAAAAGTTTCGATTTTCGAACCGACCCCGAATTTGAGAAAAAACGTGATGTAACCCCTTGCCATTTTGATGATTTTGATCAAAATTTCGATTTTTATTTTTTTGATGCCAATCGATAGTACTGATCCTTACGAGTCGAAAATGGTATAAAATTCCCAAATCGAACACTATTTGGCCGAGATATTCAAAAAAATCATCAAAAAAGGTTGACTTTACAAACGAATCGGTTTTTGGTCAACCACTTTTTTTAACCCATCGATTTTTAAAATGTTTGAATGCAGATTGATAGTAGGGATCCCTACGAATTCAAAAAGGTATAATATTTTAAAATCGGACAGCATTTACCCGAGATATTCAATAAAAATCATCAAAAAAGATTCGATTTTCGAACCGACCCCGAATTGGAGAAAAAACGTGATAACCCCTTGCCATTTTGATGATTTTGGTCAAAATTTCGATTTTTATTTTTTTGATGCCAATCGATAGTACTGATCCTTACGAGTGGAAAATGGTATAAAATTCCCAAATCGAACACTATTTGGCCGAGATATTCAAAAAAATCATCAAAAAAGGTTGACTTTACAAACGAATCGGTTTTTGGTCAACCACTTTTTTTAACCCATCGATTTTTAAAATGTTTGAATGCAGATTGATAGTAGGGATCCCTACGAATTCAAAAAGGTATAATATTTCAAAATCGGACAGCATTTACCCGAGATATTCAATAAAAATCATCAAAAAAGTTTCGATTTTCGAACCGACCCCGAATTTGAGAAAAAACGTGATGTAACCCCTTGCCATTTTGATGATTTTGATCAAAATTTCGATTTTTATTTTTTTGATGCCAATCGATAGTACTGATCCTTACGAGTCGAAAATGGTATAAAATTCCCAAATCGAACACTATTTGGCCGAGATATTCAAAAAAATCATCAAAAAAGGTTGACTTTACAAACGAATCGGTTTTTGGTCAACCACTTTTTTTAACCCATCGATTTTTAAAATGTTTGAATGCAGATTGATAGTAGGGATCCCTACGAATTCAAAAAGGTATAATATTTCAAAATCGGACAGCATTTACCCGAGATATTCAATAAAAATCATCAAAAAAGATTCGATTTTCGAACCGACCCCGAATTTGAGAAAAAACGTGATGTAACCCCTTGCCATTTTGATGATTTTGGTCAAAATTTCGATTTTTATTTTTTTGATGCCAATCGATAGTACTGATCCTTACGAGTCGAAAATGGTATAAAATTCCCAAATCGAACACTATTTGGCCGAGATATTCAAAAAAATCATCAAAAAAGGTTGACTTTACAAACGAATCGGTTTTTGGTCAACCACTTTTTTTAACCCATCGATTTTTAAAATGTTTGAATGCAGATTGATAGTAGGGATCCCTACGAATTCAAAAAGGTATAATATTTCAAAATCGGACAGCATTTACCCGAGATATTCAATAAAAATCATCAAAAAAGTTTCGATTTTCGAACCGACCCCGAATTTGAGAAAAAACGTGATGTAACCCCTTGCCATTTTGATGATTTTGATCAAAATTTCGATTTTTATTTTTTTGATGCCAATCGATAGTACTGATCCTTACGAGTCGAAAATGGTATAAAATTCCCAAATCGAACACTATTTGGCCGAGATATTCAAAAAAATCATCAAAAAAGGTTGACTTTACAAACGAATCGGTTTTTGGTCAACCACTTTTTTTAACCCATCGATTTTTAAAATGTTTGAATGCAGATTGATAGTAGGGATCCCTACGAATTCAAAAAGGTATAATATTTCAAAATCGGACAGCATTTACCCGAGATATTCAATAAAAATCATCAAAAAAGTTTCGATTTTCGAACCGACCCCGAATTTGAGAAAAAACGTGATGTAACCCCTTGCCATTTTGATGATTTTGATCAAAATTTCGATTTTTATTTTTTTGATGCCAATCGATAGTACTGATCCTTACGAGTCGAAAATGGTATAAAATTCCCAAATCGAACACTATTTGGCCGAGATATTCAAAAAAATCATCAAAAAAGGTTGACTTTACAAACGAATCGGTTTTTGGTCAACCACTTTTTTTAACCCATCGATTTTTAAAATGTTTGAATGCAGATTGATAGTAGGGATCCCTACGAATTCAAAAAGGTATAATATTTCAAAATCGGACAGCATTTACCCGAGATATTCAATAAAAATCATCAAAAAAGATTCGATTTTCGAACCGACCCCGAATTTGAGAAAAAACGTGATGTAACCCCTTGCCATTTTGATGATTTTGATCAAAATTTCGATTTTTATTTTTTTGATGCCAATCGATAGTACTGATCCTTACGAGTGGAAAATGGTATAAAATTCCCAAATCGAACACTATTTGGCCGAGATATTCAAAAAAATCATCAAAAAAGGTTGACTTTACAAACGAATCGGTTTTTGGTCAACCACTTTTTTTAACCCATCGATTTTTAAAATGTTTGAATGCAGATTGATAGTAGGGATCCCTACGAATTCAAAAAGGTATAATATTTTAAAATCGGACAGCATTTACCCGAGATATTCAATAAAAATCATCAAAAAAGTTTCGATTTTCGAACCGACCCCGAATTTGAGAAAAAACGTGATGTAACCCCTTGCCATTTTGATGATTTTGATCAAAATTTCGATTTTTATTTTTTTGATGCCAATCGATAGTACTGATCCTTACGAGTCGAAAATGGTATAAAATTCCCAAATCGAACACTATTTGGCCGAGATATTCAAAAAAATCATCAAAAAAGGTTGACTTTACAAACGAATCGGTTTTTGGTCAACCACTTTTTTTAACCCATCGATTTTTAAAATGTTTGAATGCAGATTGATAGTAGGGATCCCTACGAATTCAAAAAGGTATAATATTTCAAAATCGGACAGCATTTACCCGAGATATTCAATAAAAATCATCAAAAAAGATTCGATTTTCGAACCGACCCCGAATTTGAGAAAAAACGTGATGTAACCCCTTGCCATTTTGATGATTTTGATCAAAATTTCGATTTTTATTTTTTTGATGCCAATCGATAGTACTGATCCTTACGAGTGGAAAATGGTATAAAATTCCCAAATCGAACACTATTTGGCCGAGATATTCAAAAAAATCATCAAAAAAGGTTGACTTTACAAACGAATCGGTTTTTGGTCAACCACTTTTTTTAACCCATCGATTTTTAAAATGTTTGAATGCAGATTGATAGTAGGGATCCCTACGAATTCAAAAAGGTATAATATTTTAAAATCGGACAGCATTTACCCGAGATATTCAATAAAAATCATCAAAAAAGATTCGATTTTCGAACCGACCCCGAATTTGAGAAAAAACGTGATGTAACCCCTTGCCATTTTGATGATTTTGGTCAAAATTTCGATTTTTATTTTTTTGATGCCATTCGATAGAACTGATCCTTACGAGTCGAAAATGGTATAAAATTCCCAAATCGAACACTATTTGGCCGAGATATTCAAAAAAATCATCAAAAAAGGTTGACTTTACACACGAATCGGTTTTTGGTCAACCACTTTTTTTAACCCATCGATTTTTAAAATGTTTGAATGCAGATTGATAGTAGGGATCCCTACGAATTCAAAAAGGTATAATATTTCAAAATCGGACAGCATTTACCCGAGATATTCAATAAAAATCATCAAAAAAGATTCGATTTTCGAACCGACCCCGAATTTGAGAAAAAACGTGATGTAACCCCTTGCCATTTTGATGATTTTGATCAAAATTTCGATTTTTATTTTTTTGATGCCAATCGATAGTACTGATCCTTACGAGTGGAAAATGGTATAAAATTCCCAAATCGAACACTATTTGGCCGAGATATTCAAAAAAATCATCAAAAAAGGTTGACTTTACAAACGAATCGGTTTTTGGTCAACCACTTTTTTTAACCCATCGATTTTTAAAATGTTTGAATGCAGATTGATAGTAGGGATCCCTACGAATTCAAAAAGGTATAATATTTCAAAATCGGACAGCATTTACCCGAGATATTCAATAAAAATCATCAAAAAAGTTTCGATTTTCGAACCGACCCCGAATTTGAGAAAAGACGTGATGTAACCCCTTGCCATTTTGATGATTTTGATCAAAATTTCGATTTTTATTTTTTTGATGCCAATCGATAGTACTGATCCTTACGAGTCGAAAATGGTATAAAATTCCCAAATCGAACACTATTTGGCCGAGATATTCAAAAAAATCATCAAAAAAGGTTGACTTTACAAACGAATCGGTTTTTGGTCAACCACTTTTTTTAACCCATCGATTTTTAAAATGTTTGAATGCAGATTGATAGAAGGGATCCCTACGAATTCAAAAAGGTATAATATTTCAAAATCGGACAGCATTTACCCGAGATATTCAATAAAAATCATCAAAAAAGTTTCGATTTTCGAACCGACCCCGAATTTGAGAAAAGACGTGATGTAACCCCTTGCCATTTTGATGATTTTGATCAAAATTTCGATTTTTATTTTTTTGATGCCAATCGATAGTACTGATCCTTACGAGTCGAAAATGGTATAAAATTCCCAAATCGAACACTATTTGGCCGAGATATTCAAAAAAATCATCAAAAAAGGTTGACTTTACAAACGAATCGGTTTTTGGTCAACCACTTTTTTTAACCCATCGATTTTTAAAATGTTTGAATGCAGATTGATAGTAGGGATCCCTACGAATTCAAAAAGGTATAATATTTCAAAATCGGACAGCATTTACCCGAGATATTCAATAAAAATCATCAAAAAAGATTCGATTTTCGAACCGACCCCGAATTTGAGAAAAAACGTGATGTAACCCCTTGCCATTTTGATGATTTTGATCAAAATTTCGATTTTTATTTTTTTGATGCCAATCGATAGTACTGATCCTTACGAGTGGAAAATGGTATAAAATTCCCAAATCGAACACTATTTGGCCGAGATATTCAAAAAAATCATCAAAAAAGGTTGACTTTACAAACGAATCGGTTTTTGGTCAACCACTTTTTTTAACCCATCGATTTTTAAAATGTTTGAATGCAGATTGATAGTAGGGATCCCTACGAATTCAAAAAGGTATAATATTTCAAAATCGGACAGCATTTACCCGAGATATTCAATAAAAATCATCAAAAAAGTTTCGATTTTCGAACCGACCCCGAATTTGAGAAAAGACGTGATGTAACCCCTTGCCATTTTGATGATTTTGATCAAAATTTCGATTTTTATTTTTTTGATGCCAATCGATAGTACTGATCCTTACGAGTCGAAAATGGTATAAAATTCCCAAATCGAACACTATTTGGCCGAGATATTCAAAAAAATCATCAAAAAAGGTTGACTTTACAAACGAATCGGTTTTTGGTCAACCACTTTTTTTAACCCATCGATTTTTAAAATGTTTGAATGCAGATTGATAGTTGGGATCCCTACGAATTCAAAAAGGTATAATATTTCAAAATCGGACAGCATTTACCCGAGATATTCAATAAAAATCATCAAAAAAGATTCGATTTTCGAACCGACCCCGAATTTGAGAAAAAACGTGATGTAACCCCTTGCCATTTTGATGATTTTGGTCAAAATTTCGATTTTTATTTTTTTGATGCCAATCGATAGTACTGATCCTTACGAGTGGAAAATGGTATAAAATTCCCAAATCGAACACTATTTGGCCGAGATATTCAAAAAAATCATCAAAAAAGGTTGACTTTACAAACGAATCGGTTTTTGGTCAACCACTTTTTTTAACCCATCGATTTTTAAAATGTTTGAATGCAGATTGATAGTAGGGATCCCTACGAATTCAAAAAGGTATAATATTTCAAAATCGGACAGCATTTACCCGAGATATTCAATAAAAATCATCAAAAAAGTTTCGATTTTCGAACCGACCCCGAATTTGAGAAAAAACGTGATGTAACCCCTTGCCATTTTGATGATTTTGATCAAAATTTCGATTTTTATTTTTTTGATGCCAATCGATAGTACTGATCCTTACGAGTCGAAAATGGTATAAAATTCCCAAATCGAACACTATTTGGCCGAGATATTCAAAAAAATCATCAAAAAAGGTTGACTTTACAAACGAATCGGTTTTTGGTCAACCACTTTTTTTAACCCATCGATTTTTAAAATGTTTGAATGCAGATTGATAGTAGGGATCCCTACGAATTCAAAAAGGTATAATATTTCAAAATCGGACAGCATTTACCCGAGATATTCAATAAAAATCATCAAAAAAGATTCGATTTTCGAACCGACCCCGAATTTGAGAAAAAACGTGATGTAACCCCTTGCCATTTTGATGATTTTGATCAAAATTTCGATTTTTATTTTTTTGATGCCAATCGATAGTACTGATCCTTACGAGTGGAAAATGGTATAAAATTCCCAAATCGAACACTATTTGGCCGAGATATTCAAAAAAATCATCAAAAAAGGTTGACTTTACAAACGAATCGGTTTTTGGTCAACCACTTTTTTTAACCCATCGATTTTTAAAATGTTTGAATGCAGATTGATAGTAGGGATCCCTACGAATTCAAAAAGGTATAATATTTTAAAATCGGACAGCATTTACCCGAGATATTCAATAAAAATCATCAAAAAAGTTTCGATTTTCGAACCGACCCCGAATTTGAGAAAAAACGTGATGTAACCCCTTGCCATTTTGATGATTTTGATCAAAATTTCGATTTTTATTTTTTTGATGCCAATCGATAGTACTGATCCTTACGAGTCGAAAATGGTATAAAATTCCCAAATCGAACACTATTTGGCCGAGATATTCAAAAAAATCATCAAAAAAGGTTGACTTTACAAACGAATCGGTTTTTGGTCAACCACTTTTTTTAACCCATCGATTTTTAAAATGTTTGAATGCAGATTGATAGTAGGGATCCCTACGAATTCAAAAAGGTATAATATTTCAAAATCGGACAGCATTTACCCGAGATATTCAATAAAAATCATCAAAAAAGATTCGATTTTCGAACCGACCCCGAATTTGAGAAAAAACGTGATGTAACCCCTTGCCATTTTGATGATTTTGATCAAAATTTCGATTTTTATTTTTTTGATGCCAATCGATAGTACTGATCCTTACGAGTGGAAAATGGTATAAAATTCCCAAATCGAACACTATTTGGCCGAGATATTCAAAAAAATCATCAAAAAAGGTTGACTTTACAAACGAATCGGTTTTTGGTCAACCACTTTTTTTAACCCATCGATTTTTAAAATGTTTGAATGCAGATTGATAGTAGGGATCCCTACGAATTCAAAAAGGTATAATATTTTAAAATCGGACAGCATTTACCCGAGATATTCAATAAAAATCATCAAAAAAGATTCGATTTTCGAACCGACCCCGAATTTGAGAAAAAACGTGATGTAACCCCTTGCCATTTTGATGATTTTGGTCAAAATTTCGATTTTTATTTTTTTGATGCCATTCGATAGAACTGATCCTTACGAGTCGAAAATGCAGATTGATAGTAGGGATCCCTACGAATTCAAAAAGGTATAATATTTCAAAATCGGACAGCATTTACCCGAGATATTCAATAAAAATCATCAAAAAAGATTCGATTTTCGAACCGACCCCGAATTTGAGAAAAAACGTGATGTAACCCCTTGCCATTTTGATGATTTTGATCAAAATTTCGATTTTTATTTTTTTGATGCCAATCGATAGTACTGATCCTTACGAGTGGAAAATGGTATAAAATTCCCAAATCGAACACTATTTGGCCGAGATATTCAAAAAAATCATCAAAAAAGGTTGACTTTACAAACGAATCGGTTTTTGGTCAACCACTTTTTTTAACCCATCGATTTTTAAAATGTTTGAATGCAGATTGATAGTAGGGATCCCTACGAATTCAAAAAGGTATAATATTTTAAAATCGGACAGCATTTACCCGAGATATTCAATAAAAATCATCAAAAAAGATTCGATTTTCGAACCGACCCCGAATTTGAGAAAAAACGTGATGTAACCCCTTGCCATTTTGATGATTTTGGTCAAAATTTCGATTTTTATTTTTTTGATGCCATTCGATAGAACTGATCCTTACGAGTCGAAAATGGTATAAAATTCCCAAATCGAACACTATTTGGCCGAGATATTCAAAAAAATCATCAAAAAAGGTTGACTTTACAAACGAATCGGTTTTTGGTCAACCACTTTTTTTAACCCATCGATTTTTAAAATGTTTGAATGCAGATTGATAGTAGGGATCCCTACGAATTCAAAAAGGTATAATATTTCAAAATCGGACAGCATTTACCCGAGATATTCAATAAAAATCATCAAAAAAGATTCGATTTTCGAACCGACCCCGAATTTGAGAAAAAACGTGATGTAACCCCTTGCCATTTTGATGATTTTGGTCAAAATTTCGATTTTTATTTTTTTGATGCCATTCGATAGAACTGATCCTTACGAGTCGAAAATGGTATAAAATTCCCAAATCGAACACTATTTGGCCGAGATATTCAAAAAAATCATCAAAAAAGGTTGACTTTACAAACGAATCGGTTTTTGGTCAACCACTTTTTTTAACCCATCGATTTTTAAAATGTTTGAATGCAGATTGATAGTAGGGATCCCTACGAATTCAAAAAGGTATAATATTTCAAAATCGGACAGCATTTACCCGAGATATTCAATAAAAATCATCAAAAAAGATTCGATTTTCGAACCGACCCCGAATTTGAGAAAAAACGTGATGTAACCCCTTGCCATTTTGATGATTTTGATCAAAATTTCGATTTTTATTTTTTTGATGCCAATCGATAGTACTGATCCTTACGAGTGGAAAATGGTATAAAATTCCCAAATCGAACACTATTTGGCCGAGATATTCAAAAAAATCATCAAAAAAGGTTGACTTTACAAACGAATCGGTTTTTGGTCAACCACTTTTTTTAACCCATCGATTTTTAAAATGTTTGAATGCAGATTGATAGTAGGGATCCCTACGAATTCAAAAAGGTATAATATTTCAAAATCGGACAGCATTTACCCGAGATATTCAATAAAAATCATCAAAAAAGTTTCGATTTTCGAACCGACCCCGAATTTGAGAAAAAACGTGATGTAACCCCTTGCCATTTTGATGATTTTGATCAAAATTTCGATTTTTATTTTTTTGATGCCAATCGATAGTACTGATCCTTACGAGTCGAAAATGGTATAAAATTCCCAAATCGAACACTATTTGGCCGAGATATTCAAAAAAATCATCAAAAAAGGTTGACTTTACAAACGAATCGGTTTTTGGTCAACCACTTTTTTTAACCCATCGATTTTTAAAATGTTTGAATGCAGATTGATAGTAGGGATCCCTACGAATTCAAAAAGGTATAATATTTCAAAATCGGACAGCATTTACCCGAGATATTCAATAAAAATCATCAAAAAAGATTCGATTTTCGAACCGACCCCGAATTTGAGAAAAAACGTGATGTAACCCCTTGCCATTTTGATGATTTTGGTCAAAATTTCGATTTTTATTTTTTTGATGCCAATCGATAGTACTGATCCTTACGAGTGGAAAATGGTATAAAATTCCCAAATCGAACACTATTTGGCCGAGATATTCAAAAAAATCATCAAAAAAGGTTGACTTTACAAACGAATCGGTTTTTGGTCAACCACTTTTTTTAACCCATCGATTTTTAAAATGTTTGAATGCAGATTGATAGTAGGGATCCCTACGAATTCAAAAAGGTATAATATTTCAAAATCGGACAGCATTTACCCGAGATATTCAATAAAAATCATCAAAAAAGATTCGATTTTCGAACCGACCCCGAATTTGAGAAAAAACGTGATGTAACCCCTTGCCATTTTGATGATTTTGATCAAAATTTCGATTTTTATTTTTTTGATGCCAATCGATAGTACTGATCCTTACGAGTGGAAAATGGTATAAAATTCCCAAATCGAACACTATTTGGCCGAGATATTCAAAAAAATCATCAAAAAAGGTTGACTTTACAAACGAATCGGTTTTTGGTCAACCACTTTTTTTAACCCATCGATTTTTAAAATGTTTGAATGCAGATTGATAGTAGGGATCCCTACGAATTCAAAAAGGTATAATATTTTAAAATCGGACAGCATTTACCCGAGATATTCAATAAAAATCATCAAAAAAGTTTCGATTTTCGAACCGACCCCGAATTTGAGAAAAAACGTGATGTAACCCCTTGCCATTTTGATGATTTTGATCAAAATTTCGATTTTTATTTTTTTGATGCCAATCGATAGTACTGATCCTTACGAGTCGAAAATGGTATAAAATTCCCAAATCGAACACTATTTGGCCGAGATATTCAAAAAAATCATCAAAAAAGGTTGACTTTACAAACGAATCGGTTTTTGGTCAACCACTTTTTTTAACCCATCGATTTTTAAAATGTTTGAATGCAGATTGATAGTAGGGATCCCTACGAATTCAAAAAGGTATAATATTTCAAAATCGGACAGCATTTACCCGAGATATTCAATAAAAATCATCAAAAAAGATTCGATTTTCGAACCGACCCCGAATTTGAGAAAAAACGTGATGTAACCCCTTGCCATTTTGATGATTTTGATCAAAATTTCGATTTTTATTTTTTTGATGCCAATCGATAGTACTGATCCTTACGAGTGGAAAATGGTATAAAATTCCCAAATCGAACACTATTTGGCCGAGATATTCAAAAAAATCATCAAAAAAGGTTGACTTTACAAACGAATCGGTTTTTGGTCAACCACTTTTTTTAACCCATCGATTTTTAAAATGTTTGAATGCAGATTGATAGTAGGGATCCCTACGAATTCAAAAAGGTATAATATTTTAAAATCGGACAGCATTTACCCGAGATATTCAATAAAAATCATCAAAAAAGATTCGATTTTCGAACCGACCCCGAATTTGAGAAAAAACGTGATGTAACCCCTTGCCATTTTGATGATTTTGGTCAAAATTTCGATTTTTATTTTTTTGATGCCATTCGATAGAACTGATCCTTACGAGTCGAAAATGGTATAAAATTCCCAAATCGAACACTATTTGGCCGAGATATTCAAAAAAATCATCAAAAAAGGTTGACTTTACAAACGAATCGGTTTTTGGTCAACCACTTTTTTTAACCCATCGATTTTTAAAATGTTTGAATGCAGATTGATAGTTGGGATCCCTACGAATTCAAAAAGGTATAATATTTCAAAATCGGACAGCATTTACCCGAGATATTCAATAAAAATCATCAAAAAAGATTCGATTTTCGAACCGACCCCGAATTTGAGAAAAAACGTGATGTAACCCCTTGCCATTTTGATGATTTTGGTCAAAATTTCGATTTTTATTTTTTTGATGCCATTCGATAGAACTGATCCTTACGAGTCGAAAATGGTATAAAATTCCCAAATCGAACACTATTTGGCCGAGATATTCAAAAAAATCATCAAAAAAGGTTGACTTTACAAACGAATCGGTTTTTGGTCAACCACTTTTTTTAACCCATCGATTTTTAAAATGTTTGAATGCAGATTGATAGTAGGGATCCCTACGAATTCAAAAAGGTATAATATTTCAAAATCGGACAGCATTTACCCGAGATATTCAATAAAAATCATCAAAAAAGATTCGATTTTCGAACCGACCCCGAATTTGAGAAAAAACGTGATGTAACCCCTTGCCATTTTGTTGATTTTGGTCAAAATTTCGATTTTTATTTTTTTGATGCCATTCGATAGAACTGATCCTTACGAGTCGAAAATGGTATAAAATTCCCAAATCGAACACTATTTGGCCGAGATATTCAAAAAAATCATCAAAAAAGGTTGACTTTACAAACGAATCGGTTTTTGGTCAACCACTTTTTTTAACCCATCGATTTTTAAAATGTTTGAATGCAGATTGATAGTAGGGATCCCTACGAATTCAAAAAGGTATAATATTTCAAAATCGGACAGCATTTACCCGAGATATTCAATAAAAATCATCAAAAAAGATTCGATTTTCGAACCGACCCCGAATTTGAGAAAAAACGTGATGTAACCCCTTGCCATTTTGATGATTTTGATCAAAATTTCGATTTTTATTTTTTTGATGCCAATCGATAGTACTGATCCTTACGAGTCGAAAATGGTATAAAATTCCCAAATCGAACACTATTTGGCCGAGATATTCAAAAAAATCATCAAAAAAGGTTGACTTTACAAACGAATCGGTTTTTGGTCAACCACTTTTTTTAACCCATCGATTTTTAAAATGTTTGAATGCAGATTGATAGTAGGGATCCCTACGAATTCAAAAAGGTATAATATTTCAAAATCGGACAGCATTTACCCGAGATATTCAATAAAAATCATCAAAAAAGATTCGATTTTCGAACCGACCCCGAATTTGAGAAAAAACGTGATGTAACCCCTTGCCATTTTGATGATTTTGGTCAAAATTTCGATTTTTATTTTTTTGATGCCATTCGATAGAACTGATCCTTACGAGTCGAAAATGGTATAAAATTCCCAAATCGAACACTATTTGGCCGAGATATTCAAAAAAATCATCAAAAAAGGTTGACTTTACAAACGAATCGGTTTTTGGTCAACCACTTTTTTTAACCCATCGATTTTTAAAATGTTTGAATGCAGATTGATAGTTGGGATCCCTACGAATTCAAAAAGGTATAATATTTCAAAATCGGACAGCATTTACCCGAGATATTCAATAAAAATCATCAAAAAAGATTCGATTTTCGAACCGACCCCGAATTTGAGAAAAAACGTGATGTAACCCCTTGCCATTTTGTTGATTTTGGTCAAAATTTCGATTTTTATTTTTTTGATGCCATTCGATAGAACTGATCCTTACGAGTCGAAAATGGTATAAAATTCCCAAATCGAACACTATTTGGCCGAGATATTCAAAAAAATCATCAAAAAAGGTTGACTTTACAAACGAATCGGTTTTTGGTCAACCACTTTTTTTAACCCATCGATTTTTAAAATGTTTGAATGCAGATTGATAGTAGGGATCCCTACGAATTCAAAAAGGTATAATATTTCAAAATCGGACAGCATTTACCCGAGATATTCAATAAAAATCATCAAAAAAGATTCGATTTTCGAACCGACCCCGAATTTGAGAAAAAACGTGATGTAACCCCTTGCCATTTTGATGATTTTGGTCAAAATTTCGATTTTTATTTTTTTGATGCCATTCGATAGAACTGATCCTTACGAGTCGAAAATGGTATAAAATTCCCAAATCGAACACTATTTGGCCGAGATATTCAAAAAAATCATCAAAAAAGGTTGACTTTACAAACGAATCGGTTTTTGGTCAACCACTTTTTTTAACCCATCGATTTTTAAAATGTTTGAATGCAGATTGATAGTAGGGATCCCTACGAATTCAAAAAGGTATAATATTTCAAAATCGGACAGCATTTACCCGAGATATTCAATAAAAATCATCAAAAAAGATTCGATTTTCGAACCGACCCCGAATTTGAGAAAAAACGTGATGTAACCCCTTGCCATTTTGATGATTTTGATCAAAATTTCGATTTTTATTTTTTTGATGCCAATCGATAGTACTGATCCTTACGAGTCGAAAATGGTATAAAATTCCCAAATCGAACACTATTTGGCCGAGATATTCAAAAAAATCATCAAAAAAGGTTGACTTTACAAACGAATCGGTTTTTGGTCAACCACTTTTTTTAACCCATCGATTTTTAAAATGTTTGAATGCAGATTGATAGTAGGGATCCCTACGAATTCAAAAAGGTATAATATTTTAAAATCGGACAGCATTTACCCGAGATATTCAATAAAAATCATCAAAAAAGATTCGATTTTCGAACCGACCCCGAATTTGAGAAAAAACGTGATGTAACCCCTTGCCATTTTGATGATTTTGGTCAAAATTTCGATTTTTATTTTTTTGATGCCATTCGATAGAACTGATCCTTACGAGTCGAAAATGGTATAAAATTCCCAAATCGAACACTATTTGGCCGAGATATTCAAAAAAATCATCAAAAAAGGTTGACTTTACAAACGAATCGGTTTTTGGTCAACCACTTTTTTTAACCCATCGATTTTTAAAATGTTTGAATGCAGATTGATAGTTGGGATCCCTACGAATTCAAAAAGGTATAATATTTCAAAATCGGACAGCATTTACCCGAGATATTCAATAAAAATCATCAAAAAAGATTCGATTTTCGAACCGACCCCGAATTTGAGAAAAAACGTGATGTAACCCCTTGCCATTTTGTTGATTTTGGTCAAAATTTCGATTTTTATTTTTTTGATGCCATTCGATAGAACTGATCCTTACGAGTCGAAAATGGTATAAAATTCCCAAATCGAACACTATTTGGCCGAGATATTCAAAAAAATCATCAAAAAAGGTTGACTTTACAAACGAATCGGTTTTTGGTCAACCACTTTTTTTAACCCATCGATTTTTAAAATGTTTGAATGCAGATTGATAGTAGGGATCCCTACGAATTCAAAAAGGTATAATATTTCAAAATCGGACAGCATTTACCCGAGATATTCAATAAAAATCATCAAAAAAGATTCGATTTTCGAACCGACCCCGAATTTGAGAAAAAACGTGATGTAACCCCTTGCCATTTTGATGATTTTGGTCAAAATTTCGATTTTTATTTTTTTGATGCCATTCGATAGAACTGATCCTTACGAGTCGAAAATGGTATAAAATTCCCAAATCGAACACTATTTGGCCGAGATATTCAAAAAAATCATCAAAAAAGGTTGACTTTACAAACGAATCGGTTTTTGGTCAACCACTTTTTTTAACCCATCGATTTTTAAAATGTTTGAATGCAGATTGATAGTAGGGATCCCTACGAATTCAAAAAGGTATAATATTTCAAAATCGGACAGCATTTACCCGAGATATTCAATAAAAATCATCAAAAAAGATTCGATTTTCGAACCGACCCCGAATTTGAGAAAAAACGTGATGTAACCCCTTGCCATTTTGATGATTTTGATCAAAATTTCGATTTTTATTTTTTTGATGCCAATCGATAGTACTGATCCTTACGAGTCGAAAATGGTATAAAATTCCCAAATCGAACACTATTTGGCCGAGATATTCAAAAAAATCATCAAAAAAGGTTGACTTTACAAACGAATCGGTTTTTGGTCAACCACTTTTTTTAACCCATCGATTTTTAAAATGTTTGAATGCAGATTGATAGTAGGGATCCCTACGAATTCAAAAAGGTATAATATTTCAAAATCGGACAGCATTTACCCGAGATATTCAATAAAAATCATCAAAAAAGATTCGATTTTCGAACCGACCCCGAATTTGAGAAAAAACGTGATGTAACCCCTTGCCATTTTGATGATTTTGGTCAAAATTTCGATTTTTATTTTTTTGATGCCATTCGATAGAACTGATCCTTACGAGTCGAAAATGGTATAAAATTCCCAAATCGAACACTATTTGGCCGAGATATTCAAAAAAATCATCAAAAAAGGTTGACTTTACAAACGAATCGGTTTTTGGTCAACCACTTTTTTTAACCCATCGATTTTTAAAATGTTTGAATGCAGATTGATAGTTGGGATCCCTACGAATTCAAAAAGGTATAATATTTCAAAATCGGACAGCATTTACCCGAGATATTCAATAAAAATCATCAAAAAAGATTCGATTTTCGAACCGACCCCGAATTTGAGAAAAAACGTGATGTAACCCCTTGCCATTTTGTTGATTTTGGTCAAAATTTCGATTTTTATTTTTTTGATGCCATTCGATAGAACTGATCCTTACGAGTCGAAAATGGTATAAAATTCCCAAATCGAACACTATTTGGCCGAGATATTCAAAAAAATCATCAAAAAAGGTTGACTTTACAAACGAATCGGTTTTTGGTCAACCACTTTTTTTAACCCATCGATTTTTAAAATGTTTGAATGCAGATTGATAGTAGGGATCCCTATGAATTCAAAAAGGTATAATATTTCAAAATCGGACAGCATTTACCCGAGATATTCAATAAAAATCATCAAAAAAGATTCGATTTTCGAACCGACCCCGAATTTGAGAAAAAACGTGATGTAACCCCTTGCCATTTTGATGATTTTGATCAAAATTTCGATTTTTATTTTTTTGATGCCAATCGATAGTACTGATCCTTACGAGTCGAAAATGGTATAAAATTCCCAAATCGAACACTATTTGGCCGAGATATTCAAAAAAATCATCAAAAAAGGTTGACTTTACAAACGAATCGGTTTTTGGTCAACCACTTTTTTTAACCCATCGATTTTTAAAATGTTTGAATGCAGATTGATAGTTGGGATCCCTACGAATTCAAAAAGGTATAATATTTCAAAATCGGACAGCATTTACCCGAGATATTCAATAAAAATCATCAAAAAAGATTCGATTTTCGAACCGACCCCGAATTTGAGAAAAAACGTGATGTAACCCCTTGCCATTTTGTTGATTTTGGTCAAAATTTCGATTTTTATTTTTTTGATGCCATTCGATAGAACTGATCCTTACGAGTCGAAAATGGTATAAAATTCCCAAATCGAACACTATTTGGCCGAGATATTCAAAAAAATCATCAAAAAAGGTTGACTTTACAAACGAATCGGTTTTTGGTCAACCACTTTTTTTAACCCATCGATTTTTAAAATGTTTGAATGCAGATTGATAGTAGGGATCCCTATGAATTCAAAAAGGTATAATATTTCAAAATCGGACAGCATTTACCCGAGATATTCAATAAAAATCATCAAAAAAGATTCGATTTTCGAACCGACCCCGAATTTGAGAAAAAACGTGATGTAACCCCTTGCCATTTTGATGATTTTGATCAAAATTTCGATTTTTATTTTTTTGATGCCAATCGATAGTACTGATCCTTACGAGTGGAAAATGGTATAAAATTCCCAAATCGAACACTATTTGGCCGAGATATTCAAAAAAATCATCAAAAAAGGTTGACTTTACAAACGAATCGGTTTTTGGTCAACCACTTTTTTTAACCCATCGATTTTTAAAATGTTTGAATGCAGATTGATAGTAGGGATCCCTATGAATTCAAAAAGGTATAATATTTCAAAATCGGACAGCATTTACCCGAGATATTCAATAAAAATCATCAAAAAAGATTCGATTTTCGAACCGACCCCGAATTTGAGAAAAAACGTGATGTAACCCCTTGCCATTTTGATGATTTTGATCAAAATTTCGATTTTTATTTTTTTGATGCCAATCGATAGTACTGATCCTTACGAGTGGAAAATGGTATAAAATTCCCAAATCGAACACTATTTGGCCGAGATATTCAAAAAAATCATCAAAAAAGGTTGACTTTACAAACGAATCGGTTTTTGGTCAACCACTTTTTTTAACCCATCGATTTTTAAAATGTTTGAATGCAGATTGATAGTAGGGATCCCTACGAATTCAAAAAGGTATAATATTTTAAAATCGGACAGCATTTACCCGAGATATTCAATAAAAATCATCAAAAAAGATTCGATTTTCGAACCGACCCCGAATTTGAGAAAAAACGTGATGTAACCCCTTGCCATTTTGATGATTTTGGTCAAAATTTCGATTTTTATTTTTTTGATGCCATTCGATAGAACTGATCCTTACGAGTCGAAAATGGTATAAAATTCCCAAATCGAACACTATTTGGCCGAGATATTCAAAAAAATCATCAAAAAAGGTTGACTTTACAAACGAATCGGTTTTTGGTCAACCACTTTTTTTAACCCATCGATTTTTAAAATGTTTGAATGCAGATTGATAGTTGGGATCCCTACGAATTCAAAAAGGTATAATATTTCAAAATCGGACAGCATTTACCCGAGATATTCAATAAAAATCATCAAAAAAGATTCGATTTTCGAACCGACCCCGAATTTGAGAAAAAACGTGATGTAACCCCTTGCCATTTTGTTGATTTTGGTCAAAATTTCGATTTTTATTTTTTTGATGCCATTCGATAGAACTGATCCTTACGAGTCGAAAATGGTATAAAATTCCCAAATCGAACACTATTTGGCCGAGATATTCAAAAAAATCATCAAAAAAGGTTGACTTTACAAACGAATCGGTTTTTGGTCAACCACTTTTTTTAACCCATCGATTTTTAAAATGTTTGAATGCAGATTGATAGTAGGGATCCCTATGAATTCAAAAAGGTATAATATTTCAAAATCGGACAGCATTTACCCGAGATATTCAATAAAAATCATCAAAAAAGATTCGATTTTCGAACCGACCCCGAATTTGAGAAAAAACGTGATGTAACCCCTTGCCATTTTGATGATTTTGATCAAAATTTCGATTTTTATTTTTTTGATGCCAATCGATAGTACTGATCCTTACGAGTGGAAAATGGTATAAAATTCCCAAATCGAACACTATTTGGCCGAGATATTCAAAAAAATCATCAAAAAAGGTTGACTTTACAAACGAATCGGTTTTTGGTCAACCACTTTTTTTAACCCATCGATTTTTAAAATGTTTGAATGCAGATTGATAGTAGGGATCCCTACGAATTCAAAAAGGTATAATATTTCAAAATCGGACAGCATTTACCCGAGATATTCAATAAAAATCATCAAAAAAGATTCGATTTTCGAACCGACCCCGAATTTGAGAAAAAACGTGATGTAACCCCTTGCCATTTTGATGATTTTGGTCAAAATTTCGATTTTTATTTTTTTGATGCCATTCGATAGAACTGATCCTTACGAGTCGAAAATGGTATAAAATTCCCAAATCGAACACTATTTGGCCGAGATATTCAAAAAAATCATCAAAAAAGGTTGACTTTACAAACGAATCGGTTTTTGGTCAACCACTTTTTTTAACCCATCGATTTTTAAAATGTTTGAATGCAGATTGATAGTTGGGATCCCTACGAATTCAAAAAGGTATAATATTTCAAAATCGGACAGCATTTACCCGAGATATTCAATAAAAATCATCAAAAAAGATTCGATTTTCGAACCGACCCCGAATTTGAGAAAAAACGTGATGTAACCCCTTGCCATTTTGTTGATTTTGGTCAAAATTTCGATTTTTATTTTTTTGATGCCATTCGATAGAACTGATCCTTACGAGTCGAAAATGGTATAAAATTCCCAAATCGAACACTATTTGGCCGAGATATTCAAAAAAATCATCAAAAAAGGTTGACTTTACAAACGAATCGGTTTTTGGTCAACCACTTTTTTTAACCCATCGATTTTTAAAATGTTTGAATGCAGATTGATAGTAGGGATCCCTACGAATTCAAAAAGGTATAATATTTCAAAATCGGACAGCATTTACCCGAGATATTCAATAAAAATCATCAAAAAAGATTCGATTTTCGAACCGACCCCGAATTTGAGAAAAAACGTGATGTAACCCCTTGCCATTTTGATGATTTTGATCAAAATTTCGATTTTTATTTTTTTGATGCCAATCGATAGTACTGATCCTTACGAGTCGAAAATGGTATAAAATTCCCAAATCGAACACTATTTGGCCGAGATATTCAAAAAAATCATCAAAAAAGGTTGACTTTACAAACGAATCGGTTTTTGGTCAACCACTTTTTTTAACCCATCGATTTTTAAAATGTTTGAATGCAGATTGATAGTAGGGATCCCTATGAATTCAAAAAGGTATAATATTTCAAAATCGGACAGCATTTACCCGAGATATTCAATAAAAATCATCAAAAAAGATTCGATTTTCGAACCGACCCCGAATTTGAGAAAAAACGTGATGTAACCCCTTGCCATTTTGATGATTTTGATCAAAATTTCGATTTTTATTTTTTTGATGCCAATCGATAGTACTGATCCTTACGAGTGGAAAATGGTATAAAATTCCCAAATCGAACACTATTTGGCCGAGATATTCAAAAAAATCATCAAAAAAGGTTGACTTTACAAACGAATCGGTTTTTGGTCAACCACTTTTTTTAACCCATCGATTTTTAAAATGTTTGAATGCAGATTGATAGTAGGGATCCCTACGAATTCAAAAAGGTATAATATTTCAAAATCGGACAGCATTTACCCGAGATATTCAATAAAAATCATCAAAAAAGATTCGATTTTCGAACCGACCCCGAATTTGAGAAAAAACGTGATGTAACCCCTTGCCATTTTGATGATTTTGGTCAAAATTTCGATTTTTATTTTTTTGATGCCAATCGATAGTACTGATCCTTACGAGTCGAAAATGGTATAAAATTCCCAAATCGAACACTATTTGGCCGAGATATTCAAAAAAATCATCAAAAAAGGTTGACTTTACAAACGAATCGGTTTTTGGTCAACCACTTTTTTTAACCCATCGATTTTTAAAATGTTTGAATGCAGATTGATAGTAGGGATCCCTATGAATTCAAAAAGGTATAATATTTCAAAATCGGACAGCATTTACCCGAGATATTCAATAAAAATCATCAAAAAAGATTCGATTTTCGAACCGACCCCGAATTTGAGAAAAAACGTGATGTAACCCCTTGCCATTTTGATGATTTTGATCAAAATTTCGATTTTTATTTTTTTGATGCCAATCGATAGTACTGATCCTTACGAGTGGAAAATGGTATAAAATTCCCAAATCGAACACTATTTGGCCGAGATATTCAAAAAAATCATCAAAAAAGGTTGACTTTACAAACGAATCGGTTTTTGGTCAACCACTTTTTTTAACCCATCGATTTTTAAAATGTTTGAATGCAGATTGATAGTAGGGATCCCTACGAATTCAAAAAGGTATAATATTTCAAAATCGGACAGCATTTACCCGAGATATTCAATAAAAATCATCAAAAAAGATTCGATTTTCGAACCGACCCCGAATTTGAGAAAAAACGTGATGTAACCCCTTGCCATTTTGATGATTTTGGTCAAAATTTCGATTTTTATTTTTTTGATGCCATTCGATAGAACTGATCCTTACGAGTCGAAAATGGTATAAAATTCCCAAATCGAACACTATTTGGCCGAGATATTCAAAAAAATCATCAAAAAAGGTTGACTTTACAAACGAATCGGTTTTTGGTCAACCACTTTTTTTAACCCATCGATTTTTAAAATGTTTGAATGCAGATTGATAGTAGGGATCCCTATGAATTCAAAAAGGTATAATATTTCAAAATCGGACAGCATTTACCCGAGATATTCAATAAAAATCATCAAAAAAGTTTCGATTTTCGAACCGACCCCGAATTTGAGAAAAAACGTGATGTAACCCCTTGCCATTTTGATGATTTTGATCAAAATTTCGATTTTTATTTTTTTGATGCCAATCGATAGTACTGATCCTTACGAGTCGAAAATGGTATAAAATTCCCAAATCGAACACTATTTGGCCGAGATATTCAAAAAAATCATCAAAAAAGGTTGACTTTACAAACGAATCGGTTTTTGGTCAACCACTTTTTTTAACCCATCGATTTTTAAAATGTTTGAATGCAGATTGATAGTAGGGATCCCTACGAATTCAAAAAGGTATAATATTTCAAAATCGGACAGCATTTACCCGAGATATTCAATAAAAATCATCAAAAAAGTTTCGATTTTCGAACCGACCCCGAATTTGAGAAAAAACGTGATGTAACCCCTTGCCATTTTGATGATTTTGATCAAAATTTCGATTTTTATTTTTTTGATGCCAATCGATAGTACTGATCCTTACGAGTCGAAAATGGTATAAAATTCCCAAATCGAACACTATTTGGCCGAGATATTCAAAAAAATCATCAAAAAAGGTTGACTTTACAAACGAATCGGTTTTTGGTCAACCACTTTTTTTAACCCATCGATTTTTAAAATGTTTGAATGCAGATTGATAGTAGGGATCCCTATGAATTCAAAAAGGTATAATATTTCAAAATCGGACAGCATTTACCCGAGATATTCAATAAAAATCATCAAAAAAGATTCGATTTTCGAACCGACCCCGAATTTGAGAAAAAACGTGATGTAACCCCTTGCCATTTTGATGATTTTGATCAAAATTTCGATTTTTATTTTTTTGATGCCAATCGATAGTACTGATCCTTACGAGTGGAAAATGGTATAAAATTCCCAAATCGAACACTATTTGGCCGAGATATTCAAAAAAATCATCAAAAAAGGTTGACTTTACAAACGAATCGGTTTTTGGTCAACCACTTTTTTTAACCCATCGATTTTTAAAATGTTTGAATGCAGATTGATAGTAGGGATCCCTACGAATTCAAAAAGGTATAATATTTCAAAATCGGACAGCATTTACCCGAGATATTCAATAAAAATCATCAAAAAAGTTTCGATTTTCGAACCGACCCCGAATTTGAGAAAAAACGTGATGTAACCCCTTGCCATTTTGATGATTTTGATCAAAATTTCGATTTTTATTTTTTTGATGCCAATCGATAGTACTGATCCTTACGAGTCGAAAATGGTATAAAATTCCCAAATCGAACACTATTTGGCCGAGATATTCAAAAAAATCATCAAAAAAGGTTGACTTTACAAACGAATCGGTTTTTGGTCAACCACTTTTTTTAACCCATCGATTTTTAAAATGTTTGAATGCAGATTGATAGTTGGGATCCCTACGAATTCAAAAAGGTATAATATTTCAAAATCGGACAGCATTTACCCGAGATATTCAATAAAAATCATCAAAAAAGATTCGATTTTCGAACCGACCCCGAATTTGAGAAAAAACGTGATGTAACCCCTTGCCATTTTGATGATTTTGATCAAAATTTCGATTTTTATTTTTTTGATGCCAATCGATAGTACTGATCCTTACGAGTCGAAAATGGTATAAAATTCCCAAATCGAACACTATTTGGCCGAGATATTCAAAAAAATCATCAAAAAAGGTTGACTTTACAAACGAATCGGTTTTTGGTCAACCACTTTTTTTAACCCATCGATTTTTAAAATGTTTGAATGCAGATTGATAGTTGGGATCCCTACGAATTCAAAAAGGTATAATATTTCAAAATCGGACAGCATTTACCCGAGATATTCAATAAAAATCATCAAAAAAGATTCGATTTTCGAACCGACCCCGAATTTGAGAAAAAACGTGATGTAACCCCTTGCCATTTTGATGATTTTGGTCAAAATTTCGATTTTTATTTTTTTGATGCCATTCGATAGAACTGATCCTTACGAGTCGAAAATGGTATAAAATTCCCAAATCGAACACTATTTGGCCGAGATATTCAAAAAATCATCAAAAAAGGTTGACTTTACAAACGAATCGGTTTTTGGTCAACCACTTTTTTTAACCCATCGATTTTTAAAAT